>APFE030762151.1:4337-34609 GCA_000404065.3 Pinus taeda | reverse complement strand
ATAATTAGAATCATGGAAGATAATAATTAAACACATTAAAAATAAAAATAGAAAAACATCAAAATGTCCCTTTTTAAATAACAAAAAAACAAAAAAAATTGGAAAAAAAATAAAAAATAAAAAGCATAATAAAAAAACAAATTAACCCGGATGCGGGTGATACATTGACAGAAGCCCGCCACGTGATTGCCACGAGGAGCCTTCGGCGCGAAGGCAACTTGACAAGCGCCTAATGAACTTCATTAATAGCGCAATCAATGGCATTCAATACCATTCCCTTCGCCCGAACTACCAAGGAATTAAAACAGCTGAAGCCAGAATGTCCGAGAGCAGAGAGTTAAGTTTGACAGGCCTCTCTGAACAGGCAAGGGATTTCAACTCCACTCTGCACGATAATGCTGGTTTGTGTGCAGAGAAGGAGAGAATAAGAGAGGGTAAGCCCAGAGGCAAACCCAATTTCTGGTCAGGGAAGCAGAATCGCTTCAGGGGCAGAGAGCAGCTTGAGATTGAGTCCTCTCTGTTACTGTTCATTTCGGAGAGGAGAGCAAAGCAAACTTTGTTATAGCATTATCGGTTAAGGATGCCTATCAGAGGCTACGCTTCGCCACGAAGAGGTAGGAATCAGGGTCAGAGGGGGAACCTTGGTGGCAGAGGCGTCCATAGCCCGAGGCGTGTCTCCCCGCTGGCTCACGCCTCGCCCAACTCTCCTGGTTCTGATGATTCAGACTCGGACATTAGCAATTCGGTGCAGACGGTTAAGTTCAAATACTACCGTCGCACCAATAAGCCCATTGTCTCTACGTTAATTACTGTAGTTTTTACGGAGGAAGATGGTGAAGAAGGTAGAGGAAAGAGGATCTCAGAGGAGCCTAGCAGATCTCAGAGGAGCCTAGCACCCACAACTCCTCTCAGAGCGGTAGCAAGGAAGAAAGTTCCTACCTACCTTCCTCTCAGAGTAAGCTCGAAGAGGAAAGCACAGGTGTTCATTCAAAAGAGCAAAATGAAGCCCTCCGTGAAATATGCAGCCTTATGGATATGACAATTACCAGTTCGGTTCAGCACCAGGTGCCGGACCCCCAAGCCAAGAAAACGCCTGAAGAAGACAAGAAACCTGCCCGCTTCTTTGGTAGTCACCTGTACCCTATTCTCCCTCCAGGAATTCTAAGGTTGGAAGACATACCGGCGGGTATGGAGGTGGTTTGTGTGCCTGATCCAGAAAGGGAGGAAGCGGAATGGGAGACCGAGCAGCAAGCAGCTAAGCAGAAGGAAACAGAGAACCAGGTGGTTGCCGAGGCAAGGAAGGATTAAGGCACATCTCGGGCGGTTTCGTCTTTGGTTTTTTTGGGTCGATTTCCACCTGCGCTCTGTCTGCCTATGGTTTTTGTTGCGGTTGCCACTTGCACCCAGTTCCGGAAGCGTCCAGCATGGGGAATCTTCGACGCGTGTCCCTTCTTTTGTAACAGGCACCTATGCTTTGTTTATTCTGTTTCTACTTATGTATTTTGTTTAAATTCCACGTCATTATGTCTAAATCTGTTGACTGGAATGTAATCTTGAGAGTAGGCACTATGTCAATGCCTGTTAACACAGTTTTTGGTAAGGAAAACTTGACAGAGAGATGTTCATTCGCTCTCAGAGGCTTTGTCCTCTTGTATATATCTTTTTTTCTCATTTTCTTAATATAAGTAGTTTAGTATTTGGCCCCCAAAAAAAAAAAAAAAAAATAAATCTATTAAAAAATAACCTAAAATATTATAAAAACAATAATAAATAAATGATTCGTTTATATAATATTATATATATTTAACAAAAAAAATTTTAGAAAATTAAAAAAAATTAATAATAAATCTTTTTTAATTAAAATTAAATTTAAAAAAAGAGATCGGTTTGCCATCGTGAGAACCATCTAAGCGGGGAGGCTGATTCAGAGAATTGACCTCCCGACCCAAGTGGCTATGAGGCCTAGTCGCTAAGAGGGCTGGGAGATGGGCGCAACTCCCCACCCACCTAGGGGCCAGGCCTGCCCAACTTCCCACCCACCTAAGGGCCAAACCCACTCATCTCCCTACCCTCCCACCTAGGAGTTAGGCCCGCCCAACTCCTCACTCGCCTAAGGGCTAGGCCTGCTCATCTCACTGCCCACCCAAAGGCTAGGTGTCACGCCCCCAATCTTTGTTTTTGTTATTGGGCGGGTGCGGCACCACCATACGCTCTAATAGAGTGTATATGGGCTACGCCTTCACAATACTTATCCCGCTTTGTTGCATAAGTATAACCATAAATCCTTATAACCGAACTATAACCATCATAATTCGAAAGTCATTATAATCTTACGTTCAATTATAATTACATAACCGAATTATAAATCTGTAACCAATATAATTATCAGCAATGTAAACCGAATTCAATACATTGACAAGTAATTATTTGGGAGGGGAAACTAACGAGTTCGCCCACAAATCTTATTATCCTTTTCAAATTTACAATAGTGCGTGCGCCGGGCGTAGAACCCATGACCTACACGACGATTACAATAGGCTTTCAGAACAACCTTTTATCATACCCATCTCCTATACCTAGTGCACACTCAGTCGTGCGACTTCGTGCCAAGACCAGTGTATATACTGTATACACCCTTCGTCGTTCGACCTCTAACCTCTATCCAAAACCCGAGCTGCGTTCCTTTACATTTGCGCTAAAGAATTGCGCATCACCAAAATGCGCTTGACTGTCTTGTGAGAGACTTGTGTTGATCGATTGATTGAGTGATGATTGATGCCTCAAATGGCCTCACGCTCCGCCTTTATATATGCTTCCACCGCCATCTTGAGTGGGGGTGTCGGTGGTAAAGCCGACCCCCGAATTTACAACATCCGCCCCTTAATTATCAAAGCCGACGTATGTTATTTCTTGAGCCGTCGTGTCACCCCTGTTTGGCGGGTTGGCCTTTGTTATACAAAGTCGACCAACGCCAAAGGGTATATCCCTTCCGGCTATATGTGCTCCACCCGCTCGTAACCTGTGCAGCCTCTCCATCGTTCGGACTTGTTGCTACTTCGCCCGTTGCTCCGTTGCCTCCTCGTTCGTTTGCCGATGTCGCCACACCCGGTTCCATTCGGGTGCACCTGTTGTGCTTTGCTAACACCATACAAGGTCGCCCGAGCAGGTGGGCGCACCCTACGTGCAGCCCTCCGCCTTGCCATGCCTTATCTGCCTGATCGCCCAACTGCCATACGCTCGAACTGTTCGTCCAACCACTGAACGCCGAACTGTATTGCACTCTCGAACTGTTGACGACGCCTCCGTTCAAACGCTGGACTGTTTTGTGCACTCGGACTACTGTGTGTCCGAGTTGTCGACTGCCCGAACTATTAAACGGGCGTGCGCCCAACGCACTACCCACAGCTAAGTCGCCACAATTCGTTCACCCATGGGTGTTCCGTTTGGTCACTGTGTGTGTGGGTATGTTCTGCCCGACCTACACTGGTTCCATCCTCGTTCTTCCCGCGGTACCTATGCGTCGTTTTGCTGCGTCTATCCTGTGTTGGTGCCTTCATTCAGGGCGTCCGCCCCTCGGGCGTGGGTCACCCTCGGGTCGCCCTCCCGTTTTGCGCAGAGCCACTCTGTCAATCGCCAACCGGTTTGTCAAACGAATGTGTAGCCCCGCCCGGTGCTGCGCTCAGGTCGTGCCTATTGCTGGGTGAAGTCATGTTTTGCCTGTCGTGCAGGTCACCCGCCCGTCGTGCGGAGTGCCCGATTCCTCAGGGCATGACACCCTCCTCCACCCTAAGATGTTGTCATCCCGACAACAATTCATCCCAGTAGCCTTCCACCGAAATCATCAGTAACCACAATGTAGACTCCTCCTCAATGATCCTGCCTCCATCAGGTCACCAAACTATTTTTATGCATATGGTCAAGTGTCACACATCTTGGCTATGTGTCCACACCTGCTTTACAATACCCCGCCCAGGTCCATGGGAACCCCATCTTTCTGCTGCATACTGAGATCATCATACCTGCCCAATCAACTTGAGGGCTCACTGCCTTGAGCAGTCAATAATGAGCCCATCCTCCATATCACCTAAGAAGATAGGAAGGCGAGGAAGTTTCCTTCCTGACTTTTGTTCACCCATGTGTCGGATTGATGCTGTGTCCTTAAGCATTTATGCGCAGCTTCAACCCCTTCCCCTTGAGTAGCAGCGGCCACTTTTGGTCTAGAAGGATAGTTCTTAACCCTGTGTGGCCCCGCACATAACCAGCACTTCAAAGGTTTCTTCCTCTTGAGGTGCCCTGCTTCGTTTTGTTTGTCCGGAGAACTCGGTCTTGGTGCGTCTCGTATGGTCTCAAGCTCCCCTTCTACCACGTTCTATTCAAATGTATTGCCAAATGATTCATCGACCAAGTCTTTGGAGCTAAACTTCTGGAGGTCCATAGTATGTTCACGGTAGTGAGCTTTCAACTTGTCGATATAGTCGAGCTCTTCTTGCTCAATTACGACCACCTTCTTGCCAAGGAGTCTTCTCCTTATTTCTTCCTCGACTTGCCTGACTTCCATTTCCACTTTAGACCTTTCCTCCCTTAACTGAGCCCTCTTATCGAAGACCTCTTGAAGACCTAGTCTATTTTGGTGGATTTCTTCGTCAACCTTGTCGAGATCAATATTCGTCATACCCTCGCATTAGCTTCTGAGTTCTTTCAGCTCTTTCCTAAGTTCTGAACAACTTTCTCGAATTTTCACAATTTCGGTCTGCATCGCAACCCACCTAGAGTTCCATCTGCCCATGTGCTCCAATACTTCGTACAGAAGTGCTTTGACTGCACTGTGGTCACTTCCGCTGTCAAATCTCTCCATACTTCTGCGGGTATCTACCTCAGAACAGGCAGATTCACCTTCAATTTTCAACTTGGATGTCCAAGTTTCCACGAGAAACCTTGCTCAACCAGCTCTTCAACCGAGCTCTGGTACCACCTGTCATGCCCCCAATCTTTTTTTTTTGTTATTGGGTGGGTGCGGCACCACCGTACGCTCTAATAGAGTGTATATGGGCTACGCCTTCACAATACTTATCCCGCTTTGTTGCATAAGTATAACCATAAATCCTTATAACCGAACTATAACCATCATAATTCCACAGTCATTATAATCTTATGTTCAATTATAATTACATAACCGAATTATAAATCTGTAACCAATATAATTATCAGCAATGTAAACCGAATTCAACACATTGACAAGTAATTATTTGGGAGGGGCAACTCCCGAACGAGTTCGCCCACAAATCTTATTATCCTTTTCAAATTTACAATAGTGCGTGCGCCAAGTGTAGAACCCACGGCCTGCACGACGATTACAACAGGCTTTCAGAACAGCCTTTTATCATACCCATCTCCTATACCAAGTGCAAACTCAGTCGTGCGATTTCGTGCCAAGACCGATGTATATACTATCTACACCCTTCGTCGTTCGACCTCTAACCTCTGTCCAAAACCCGAGTTGCGTTCCCTTACATTTGCACTAAAGAATTGCGCATCACCGAAATGCAGTCGACTATCTTGTGAGAGACTTGTGTTGATCGATTGATCGAGTGATGATTGATGCCTCAAATAGCCTCATGCTCCACCTTTATATATGCTTCCACCGCCATCTTGAGTGGGGGTGTCAGTGGTAAAGCTGACCCCTGAATTTACAACATCTGCCCCTTAATTATCAAAGCCGACGTATGTTATTTCTTGAGCCGTCGTGTCACCCCCGTTTGGCGGGTCGGCCTTTGTTATACAAAGCCGACCAACGCCAAAGGGTATATCCCTTCCGGCTATATGTGCTCCGCCCGCTCGTAACCTGTGCGTCCTCTCCATCGTTCGCACTTGTTTCTACTTCGCCCGTTGCTCCATTGCCTCCTCGTCCGTTTGCCGTTGTCGCCACACCCGGTTCCGTTCGGGTGCACCTGTTGTGCTTTGCTAATGCCATACGACGTCGCCCAGGCGGGTGGGTGCAACCTGCGTGCAGCCCTCCGCCTTGCCATGCCTTATCCGCCTAATCGCCCAACTTCCATACACCCGAACTGTTCGTCCAACTGCTGAACGCCGAATTGTATTGCGCTCCCGAACTTTTGACGACCCCTCCGTTCGAACGCTGGACTGTTTTGTGCGCTCGGACTGCTGTGTGTCCGGGTTGTCGACTCCCCAAACTGTTAAACGGGCGTGCGCCCAGCGCACTGCCCATAGCTAACTCACCACAATTTGTTCACCCGTGGGCGTTCCGTTTGGTCACTGTGTGTGCGGGTATGTTCTGCCCGACCTACACCGGTTCCATCCTCGTTCCGCCCGCGGTACCTATGCATCGTTTCGCTGCGTCTATCCCGTGTTCGTGCGTTCGTTCAGGGCGTCCGCCCCTTGGGCGCAGGTCGCCCTCGTGTTGCCCGCCCATTGTGTGCAGAGCCCCTCTGTCAATCGCCAACCGGTTTGTCAAACGAACGTGTAGCCCCGCCCGGTGCTGCGCCCGGGTCATGCCCACTGCCAGGTGAAGTCATGTTTTGCCCGTCGTGCGGGTCGCCCGCCCGTCGTGCGGAGCACCCGATTCCTCAGGGCATAACACTAGGCCTCGTGAGCACCTGGGCATGCAGGCCAATTCTTAGAATCAACCTACTCGCCCAGGTGGCTGTGTGGTAGGCCAATTTCTTTATATTTTATTTGGTTATTTATTTTTAGTTTGTTTTATTTATTTTTATTTTTAGTTTTTTATTTTTAATTTGTCTTTTAATTTTTTTATATTTTGTTTTTTATTTTTTTTAAATTTAGATTTAATTATATTAATTTTTAAACTATTTTTTATTTTTGAATTTTTAATTAGTTTAATTCTACTTTTTAGTATTTAATTTTAATTTTAATTATTTAAAATTTAAAAATTTTAATAATCTTATTTTATTATTAACTTTAATTGTTGTGTTTTTTATTTTATATATTTATTTTTCTTTAAATCTGTGTTTTTAAGATATTTCCTTTTTTGTTTGGTTATTTTTTGATGTTTTGTTTTTTTTTACAAGTTAATTTTGTGTTTTTTAATTTTATGGTTTCTTTTTTTTTCTTCTTCTTTTTTATATATGTTTTTACATTTGGTATTTTGAAGGACTTTAATTTAGTTTATGTTTATTACCAATATGAAAATCAACCAATATTAAAAAAAATATTCCTTACTTAATACATTAGAAAATTTAAAGTGTAAAATATAAGCCCTCTAAACAAAAGTGGTTGATGTTGCATCAACACTTTTTAAAATCAAGATGAGAATCACTAACATTTAAAAAGAAATGTTTATACTTGATACATAAAAAATTTGAAGTGTCAAAAATAAGCCCTAAAAAAAATATGTTGATGTTGCATCAACGTTTTTCAAAATTAACATAATGGGAGAGAAAAATTATGTTAATCATCTAGTTGGAGAGAAATACTAAGTGGGGTGGAATAAAGCACATCGAGAGAGAAAAACAAATTTTAAATAAAAATAAAAGTATTTTTTTCTAGAAAAAACTATGGCAAAATGGCTTAGGCAAAAAGTTGGCAAACCTTAAATCAGGACATTGCTAAGATATCTGCTAGGAAGGAAGTTTTAAAAAGAACCACCTAAGAATCAAAGGGGCGATTCCTGAAGGGAGGAAGACCTTGGCTAGGGGGAAACTATTTGGGGATAATTCATGATCGGGTGGCACATGCTCTATTTTTTAGTATTTTTCAATGAACAGATTTAGGTTAGATGGAATTTTGTACTTGTCTTATTGTTGGACTTGAATTGTGTTATGTCTGGATAGAACAGAGGAATAGATATTTACATTTTGTACTTGCATGTATATTATTGTCTATTAGCATATTTCATATTACTATATATCTTACATGATTCATATTCCAAATCTTTTGTATGCGCACAAAGGAGAAGTTGTAATCATTAATTGATGATAAGATTTTGTGGCGAATTTCTATATATTGAGATTAATTTTAGAATAAGATGTAAGGCAGACTGAGCTAATAAAAAAAAACATCTATATCCAAATTATCATATATTGAATCTAAATGGTACAATGGTACGAGTAATTCGTAACTCTGGTTATGACCTAGAATCTAGAGAGGAAAGAATATTGCAGAGTATATCTTCAAGATATTAATATAACGTCTCAAATATGCAGATACCCTAGTTATTAATGGAAGTCTCCCAAAAGGTTATGTTTTGTGTATTCCTCTAGAAAATGATGAAAAAATTTTAAGATGTGCTATAGGTCGAAGAATGGAGTTGTAGTAGTACAGCGATTAAATTATCAATTTATAATTTTCTCAAACGTACATACATGAATGATGAGTAAATTGAATAAATCTATATATGTAATAATAATAAATTTTAGAGGAGGAAGGAATCAAAGTTAGAAAATCAACAACCCATGCAAAGGATTATTAGAATAAGAGATCATCGACCATAGCATCTAGAAAAATGCATACACAAGAAAATACTAGAGGAATCTTTACTACACAAGATGTAGGGAGGACAAATTCTCCATGTATGAATTGAGATAATTAAAGAATGTATACAGGTAAAACCATAGCCTAATATCATAATAAAGTTAGATCTTTATTTTCATAGATTCAATAAAAATTGTGTCATTTACATAAGAGGTGTATAAGGCATGTGTTCATGTGTGAATATGGTAAAACCATAATAGAGACTTGAATACTAGAACACTAACATAACTAAACGCTTGGTGGGTTGGAAGCATGTGTAGGCTTGAAATAATTGTAAAACATTATGCAATTACACATGATAACTCTTTCACATTAGAGGTAAATTATAGTTATCAATAATTTATCTCACTCTAAAGGAAATATAAAAATTGCATAAGGGAATGGCACATACAATTATGCCAACTAATACATGATATTAGAAAAGTTCAAAATGTGTAGTAAAATATCCCTTACACACATAATAGAACTTATATACATAATAGAAATAAAAGAAGAAAACGTGTAAGCCATGTTGAATATGTATGGCCCCAATAATACATATGTCTGAAAGGAAGAGACGATGAATCAACAAAAAAAATATGATTGATATTACTAAGCACAAAATTAACCACCCATTCTCATTAAGGCCTTGGTATAATCTCTGAAGATAATAAAATTCCACAAGTATGGAGTTTTGTCAACCCTTATAAGGGTGAAATATCGAAAAATAATAAGACATTTAAAATGACCCTGTACAGGGTTTTGAAAAAAAAACTAGTTGATAAATAGTATGCGTCACCTTAGGCATACAATGTGACGATTCAAAAGGAGGCCGACATGAAAGCCATGAAAACAATTGAGGTCAAGAACCTCGAACTTCGCAAGAAGAGTGAAAATCATTGTGTCTTGTATAATGAGTGTTTTATCCTTTTTTTTAATTTATACCCCCACACATGACAAGTTATTAGAAATTTGGTAGAAGGAGAGTGGACTAAAAGAACAAAAAAGAGTAACCCTAATAGGGTTGGGGAAATTATGCTTTCCTGTGCATAGATCTAAGAAACAACCTTCCTCCAACCTTATCAAGATAACCATCTATACTAGATAATATGAGAACGTGATAAGGGAAAAAATAAATAATAAAAACCCTAAATTTATTTCACAAGAGTGAACCAAATTATGCTCGGCGTAATGACCTCATTGAAGTAATGAATACAAATGACTAGAGTAATGATATTTCAACAAAATATATCAAGTTGACAACAACTGTTTCCATACGAATTTCCATTAACCTCTAATGACCCTAGACTAGGGTACTCACAACCAATTTCATGCATATAATGTATAAAATAAGGAAAAACCCAATTAGGGACAAAGTTGGAAGGATAATGTGATTTCCCATATGGGAAGGGTGCAACAGTAAAAATAAATTTAATTCCAAACTTACCAAGTGTATTATAGTCTAACCATAGGACTAAATAGTCGCACCAGACTATACAAAATATCTGTATGAGGAAATGGGAATAAAGAAGAAAAGCTCTACTAAATAAAGTATGAAATAAACTAAGAAAAAAAACAAAAGTACTCTTGCCAATAAGTAGAGGTTTCAAATTCCTAGAATGAACCTGAGGATTTAGAATTTGGGCATCTCTAATCATTCTCGAGGTAAAATACCTGTAAAAGTGAAGAGTGAAAAAAAAAAATTCTGAGAAATAATTCCATCGATCTTCAAGAAGTACCAGAAAAAAACCTACAGAATTTTGCAAAATCATTTAGAAAATTCTACCTCCACTACAAGTGTACAATGTGACAAAATAACAATCAAAGATTCACATTTGTGATGAGAGCGAATGGGTAATAAGATCCATAACAATCTTATGCTAGAGGTAGAGTGAAGCTCCAGCCACTAGTTGAAACTCAAAAAAAAAAAAAAATTAAACCTCGAGCATTCATGAGATAAGGTAGGCATTATAAATCCTCTCTATTAGTCATTGTGAGATCCTTGAAGTTAAATTAGGACCGTATAATGGAGTACGATAGAATAGCCTTGTCAAGTATACATGTGAGTTCTAACATGGCCAATACTTAATGTGCCACTTGTGGCAACAACCATCCATACGATAAGAACCTGCCTTGCATGATACATATTCACCGATGTAAATACCAAGGTATAAATAAATTCAGAGGCAAACCATAGTACATGTGAAACTTGGTACATGTGCCTTAAAATTTTGTAAATAACACACATTGAGTGTCAAGGCATAAATCATGGGATTTGGAAGTATGTAGAGATGGTCTTAAATTAATTGGGGATCCAAAAGTATATGGTGAATATAAAAGTGAATTTGGGAAGAAATTCATATATGATAATAATCATATGTTTTCTTTTTTGTAAACTTGGTAGTACTTTTGCTATTTATATTAACTGGCAAAAATCAGGCTTTTCGATTTGTTCAGGTGGCCTCAACCTACCCGTAGGAAACCAAGTTGGCCACCTGTTAGCGTTAAAAGCTATCCAAAATTCGTGTAAGTCTCTCTATGAACCGAACAATATTGTCTATTTTATCTATACTACAAATCAACCTTGAAAAATAAAAGTTAATCGTCATAAAATAGAAGCAAAATTTATCTGGATCATTGTTTTACTCCTCATCCAAGGAGTTCACTCAAGCTGGGGCTTTAGCACTAGAACGTGGCATCTCGCTTCTCCTCATATCCTATAAACATTGTTCAATCCTTCCCAATGCCAGGCTGTTTCAATATGTTTGTATTTGAATTGCTACTATCTCCTTGAGTAGCTCTGCTCTGATGGGATCTTTCTCTTTGGTGTCCTCCTATGCCTCCTGACCTTTGTTTTATGCCTATTCTTTGTTAAGATTCATGGCTCGGATCACTACATTCTTCATGACCCAGTATTGTTGGATCATTTGCCTGAAGAGGGTGTGTTGACCGTGGGCGTTGCCTAGGTTTTGAACCATGTCTTGCCATTCTTCCATGGGAATGTCTTGGTTGGTAATACTGTTATTTAATTCTCGCTCATAACCCACTATTTGGCCTCTCACCATAGGTGGGTTCCCTACCATGTACGCATTAATGAGGGTCTTCATATGCTCTTGTCCCATATTTCTCCCTCTCTTGCATTCTTCTCTACTGGAGCTTCCCACCCTCTGAGTTGTATTTCTACCTATACCTCTATTTCCCTTCTTAGTCACTTCTTTTTCATCTCTTCCCATTTTGGCATTCTCGCAGTTGTTGTTGCGTTCTCCCGATTCACTTTCCTCTATGTTCTTGTTTTCCTTCACACTATACTGGACGTAGGTTATGATTAGACCTAAAACACTACCATGGAAGGTATCAATATTTTGTTTGTATAACACCCAATATATCTTACATTTAGTTGAGCCATGCTTATCATTCCCTGCTACTTTCCCCCTTCCATCTCTTGTGTTTGGTCTTTGCTAACCCTCAATTCTTCTTTTGTCAAGTTAGTGTCTCCTTATTGGCCTTCACACGAAAGGTTCACCATAGAAAACCTCTCAAGGAGACCACTTGGGGGGACTATGTCTCTGTTCTAGACACTGTGAGGTATTTTAACCATAGAAAGCCTCCTAGGAGAACTATAAGGGAGGACCATGTCCCTGTTTTGGATTGAAGAAGATAGTTTCTTTCCCTTCTCGCTTTTCTCTACATTCTTTACTCTAATTGAACCTTTATTTTTCCTCTCAATTTTACTCATGAAATTCCAATTAGGTTTCTCAGGGGCCACACTATCTCTTGTCTCATCTCCTGAGGTATCCAGGGTGGATTCCTCCCTATTCTAGTTACCTACGACATCTCTTCCAAGCCTCAAGAGCCACCTAGCCAAAGAGGAATTACTCAAACTTTCTTCCTTGCCAGGTTCACTCTTGTCACCTCGCCTTCCATCCCTCTCTCTTTATGCCTTCTCCAGGGTTGGAATTTTGATTCTTGCTTCTCTCACTCTCTCATCCTCACTCTCGACCTAGGTGGTGTTCCAGGAGATCCTAGTTTCAACTCTTTCAGAGTCTAGACCTTTCTCGGTCTCTTTCCCAAAGACTATTGAATTTGACATAACTATACTTCTATTATTTAGGAAATGGAGAAGAACATACTGTCTACCAGATTTGGCATTGCTGCTTTCCCTGGTCTGCATCATCATTCTACATCCACCACCTTTCTCTACTCTTACTCTTACTCTCACATTCTGCATGCAACTAACATCTATCTCTTTGCCCTTTTGTTTTACCTCCCTTTCCCTGCTACCTTTCAAATTACCTACCACCTGTCCTTCTAATTTACTTGCCACCATTTTCCTCATTCCTTCACCTTGGAATGGTGGCCCTCCATCCCTTCCCACTCTAGCTCTCATTAAGTCTCGTATGCCTCCAGTTAATCCTGTCGTGGGTCCTTCTCCATTATCCTGCCACTTGCTAGCATCATTCTACCCACTCTCCCGCTGGCTCCCACGCCTTCCTCTCTTGCTTCCCTTCTTGGCTCCACCTGCCTCCTCTTGGGGCTTGCTCCCTCCCTACCTTTCCCTTCCCATTGTCCTATTCCTCCACATCCTAAAAATATCTCTATCCTTGTGCTCATGTGGATGATATCTGACATCTCCACTTCCTATTTCCGTTGGCCCACCTCTTCTTCTCTGCCACACCCCGATCAGGGTTTCTCCTTGTGCTCCTTGTCTTCTTCTAGTATTTCCATTAGTTTATTCATTTCCTCCATTTGTAACAACTCTTCTACTTTTATATATAGGTTACCTACCTGGCTGCATCCCCGATTTGCCAAATTGTCCATTGCCACATTGGCCCTCCTTCGGACATGTGTTGAGATAATGTATCCTATCTGTCAAATTAGCTTGCAAATCTCTTGGACCAGCCATGTAGTCTTCCAGCCTTGGCTAATTCTTTCCCACTGCATTTCTTGCTATATCTTCTTCACCATTTCTATCACCATTTTCGATTCTCCTTCTACTTGTAGTCTTTGGAATCATTCTCTTATCGCAACTTCCAGTCCCCTTTTGAGAGCATGAAGCTCTGCTTCGTTGTTGGTCGCATTGTCACAGTCCATAGCATAAAATTCAAGCATTTTCCCTTTATCATCTCTATATAATCCTTGTATCCCCATTGCACCAGGGTTCCCTTTTGCAGCTCCATCGAAATTAAGTTAGATAAATTCTTTATGAGGCCATTTGTAGTAATTTGTAAACTCTCCATTGGGGGTATGGTGCTTCCACAAGGATGCATTCAACATAGTAGGTTTCAACTTTAGGTATTTTATTATTCTTTCCTCCCATGGATTTCTTTTCCAATCCTCCTCATACCATTTCTCTGCCAGTATTGTCTCTCTTATGTTCTAGATTATCTAATTCCATTTTTATGCTTTAGTTCTCCTTTCTTCTTTGAAGATCGGGTTATTTCTTCCCTTCCATATTGCTCACAGGATGAACCCTAACAAAATTCTCCAAGCTCAGCTCAGGATTGTGTTTTTGTAAGGGTTTTTCGGCTAATTTTCTATTGTTGTCTTCATATTGTTTAGATTCCTATCACTAACTACAAAGAGTTGATTATTTTTTTTCCATAAGTTATCACTGTATCTGCATGTATTGGTCATGTCCTCCATTGTTTCTGCTTGTTCTTTACATAAGTTTCATATCGAGGGTCCTTGCAGCCCTTTTTTTGGAAGTTGATCCCATGTAAGTGCATGCCCGTGGCGAAGGATCCACAAGAAGAAGGTGACCTTCAACCATGTCTTTTCATACCATACACTTTCCCAGATATTTGTCTCTTGATGCCTGAGATGTTCAACTTGTAGTTGATAACCATATTTAATTGTGAACATCCCTTTAATTCTATAACACCATCTTAGTATCTCTAGCCCTTCAACTTTTACAATTTTCTAGGTTGCTCTGGAACTTCTTAACTGTTTTACCCCATGGATGTTGGTATATTAGTGGACTTCTTCAAACTCAAGCTTACTATTTAGTTTTTCTCTCTGTTTCTAGGCTTCTTCCCAGAAATTGGCTTTATCACCTCCTCTGATTTCCCGAAAACTATGCTTGCTGGTCAAATTTCTAATATTTGAGGGTAGGTTCCATATTGTTGAACCTTACTTGTTGTATTGGAGTCTCAACTTTCCTTCTGTTGATCTAGGCATGTCATACTTCCTCTCCCATAATTGTTTCCATAGGCGTACCCCTCCCTGGATCCATCTCCACCATAACTTTTCTTCCATGACCTGATTTAGTATATAGGGATCTCAGAGTCCTAGTCCTCCTTCTTTTAGGGGTTTTCTCAGCCAGTTCCATGATAGAAAAACCTATTTTCTTCGTTCTAGGCCCTTTCCATAATTTTTTTTGAAGATGTCTATCATCTTTTGGCATATCTTTTTAGGAGTTTCTTGTTAGAAAATTTAAATATTACAGAGCAATGGAACACATAAAATATTGTAGAAATATAAACACAGAAAATGCACAAAACAAGAGAGACACAGATATACGTGGTTCACCCAGTTTGGGCTACGTCCACCTCGAACAGCCAGTCCTTCCTTTCTATTATCTAGCAAAATGAAGAGACACAACCTACAACAAATCCGCTGTAATATCCTCTGTTTTCTCTCACAGTCTCACCTCTCTGTTTCTCGCTCACACAGAATACACATCTATCTCATAGCCTCAAATACAATGCCCTCATACAAAGAGAGGGGTTGCCTTGTAGGGTAAAAAATCCTAAACTAAACATAAGTTCTACCGTTAGATCATCCGCCTAATGAACAACCCAGATTGACTAGAAATTACTGTACTTTTACAAGGCAAATTTACATCTGTTTTTAGCTTTGGACAAGTCCCCCCCGCACCCCCCCACGTGGAGGGGTGTACAAAACTTCCTGGGATATACATCCGACTGAAACAAAGACCTCTGAACAATCATGCTCCACACACAACATTTCTTGACTGGTGAGTTGGTAAATCAGGATATATTGTAATACTAATCTCAATAATATTATGCGACTTGGAATATTCAGTGCCCTGATTGTCTAGTTCTGCATCTTTCTTTGGATTTTCCCCAACTGGAGTTTCCCATTTTCCACTCTGATTTGTTGATCATTTAATTGAAATCCTATGTATTTCGAGGGGGAATTTCCTATTTTGAATCCCATTACTCTTGCTAAGAAAGCTTGTGAGGGTGTTGTTGTGTTGAACAAAAATATATCAGATTTCTCTTTGTTTATCTCTATTCCTGAGGCACTAGTGAAGTCTGTGAGAATTTCCATTATTTTCCTGGCTTCCTTGAGCAATGCCTATCCATACATCATCATGTCATCTACAAATTGCTGGTGAGTTAATGATAGATCATTCCCCCATAGTCTGAGTCCAGTGTACTGTTCACTTTGAACTTTTTCCTTTATGTACCTTCCAAGGCCTTCCGATGCCAGGATAAAAAAGAAAGAGGCAAGCAGGTCACTTTGCCTAACCCTCTGGTTGCGTTAAACACCTTTGTGAGTGATCTGTTGAGTAGAATTAACAAAATTGGAGTTGATATCGTCGACATTATCGAGCTTATCCATCTTGCATCAAAGCTGAATGCCTTCAATATTCCTTGTAAATAATCCCAATTAAGTTGATCATAGGCTTTTGACAAATCTAACTTAACCAACATTGCTTTGTTTTTTTTTGTTTTTAATGAATGAATTGCCTCTTATGCCACAAGTATGCCATCAATTATTTGTCTTCCTGACAAACCTTGTCTGTTCCTTAGATATCAACCAAGGTAGTATAGGTTTTAAATGATTAACCATAATTGTAGCCATAATTTTGTATATGACATTACAAAGTGATATTGGTCTAAACCCTTGCGGTTCTTTCGAATGATCTATCTTCGGAATCAAGGCCAAAAATGTGGAATTTAGGGTCAGGTGCATTCTTTTGGTGCGCCTGGACTCCTCCACTAGTTTCACTATTTCTTCACCCACGAATGGCCATGTAACCTAGAAGAATTCAGCTATGAATCCATTTGGCCCTAGTGCTTTGTTTCTCACCATATTCATAATGACTTATTCTACCTCTATTTTAGATATTTCTCATAGTAGGGCCATGTTCTAATCCCTTCTCACTAGGTTGGGGATGTGATGTATGATTTTGTTTATATTCTCCTTCCTTCTTATGTTTGGTTCTGTCAGAAGCCCTTTGAAGTGTTGAAGTAACAGATTCTCCATGTCTTCATTTTGAGTAAGATGGTTGTATTGCTGATCTAATAGGGAGAAAATCTTGTTCTACTACCTATGATAGATCATTGCTTTGTGAAAAAACCTTGTATCTGTTTCTCCTTTATTTAACCATTGAATTCTAGATTTCTGTTTCCATAGTATTTCTTCTTGTTGTCTCCTTTCCTCCTTTTTATTAATCAACTGCCCTTCCTCCTCTACTAGCCCTTCACTTCTGCCTTCATTGATTATTTCTTGTTGTAATTCCTTCATCTTTGTTTGGATTAAACCTTGTTCTTTATGTATGTTACCAAATTCATCCTTATTCCATTTCTTTGTTTTTCCTTTCAGATATTTAAGTCTGATTTCAAAAGTGTGTATCAAGTTTCTCCCTTCTATCTCACTCTCATTCCACCACTCCTTCATTTTTTCTATGAGGGTCGGTTCTCTTAGCCAAAATGTCTGAAACCTAAAAGGTCTATTCTGTTTCCTCATTTCATTTCTACTTCGAGTTTCATATGCCAGTAGTCCAACCCTAGACACAATAGAATTGATGTTTCTTAGTATACATCTTTGCTAATGAAGTGTTCTTTGGCTAAGAATCTGTCCCATCGAAAGACTATTTATTTGCTCCCTCCCCTTCTATTATTCCATGTATATTTTCCATTTATTATTGGGATGTCTGCCAATTTTAGTTCTTCTTGTAAATCTTTGAATTTCTCCATTTCTAACTCTTCTCTTTGCAATCCCCCCTTTTTTCCTCTATTGTTGTTATTAAGTTGAAGTCGCATGCTACCAGCCAAAGTTTTTCTTTGTGTAGTTGGCAAAACCTCTTTATTTTCTAGAGGAAATTTTCCTTTTCCACTGGAATGTGAGGGTTGTATACTATAGAGACTAGGAACCATTATTTATTTCCTATGAGGTGAAATTGCCTTGTGAGGATTCCCTTCATGCCCATCTAGTAGTCCACTATGATCTCCAGTGGGTTCCACAGTATTTCTATTATGCCCATGCTACCTCTCGCATCTTTGGTCATGCATTCATACCTTGGTTCTATTTTACTTAATATATCTTCCATTTTCCCTCCCGTAATCTTTGTTTCTTGTAGTAGCATGAGTTGACATTTTTATTTTCTTAGTCTCTCAGTTAAATGTCTCTTTTTGCCTCTACTATTGAGGCCCCTTATGTTCCAGGATGTAATTATTGTTGGGATACTTTGTCTATTTGTTGGTATACCGCTAATAGTGGTACCACCCTACCTGTATTTACCAACATTTCTCCCATAATCTATATAGATTCCTATAGGTTCCTCCAGCCTCTTTTCTTTCCTCATTTCATTTTATTTGAGTATTCTTAGGAGTTGTCCTGATGCATCCCCGATTATTTTGCCATCTCCACCTATCCCTGTGCATGTTTACCTTGATACTATTGGAATGTTTCTATGTATAGTCTTATTTGTTCTTCTCATATAAATATTTCAACTAGTTGTCTCCATTCATTCAATAATTTCTTCAGCACCTCTTCTTCCATGCTTAATTCCTCTCCCTTTCTTGGGTTGATTTCGATTGTGGTATTTACCATATTCTCCTTGTCTTCCTTATCCTCTTTCTTTGACATGTCTCTTTGGTCTTTCCTCTTGGGGTTTGGCTTACCTTGACTCGAACTGCTCTCCTTTCCTTTTTCCTGATAGTCCATAGTTTGGGCCTCATTTTCTTCTTCTTCTCCTCCTTGTAGCACTTCAAATTTGTTCATTCTTCTTGACTGAGCTTGATATTCTTTTTTCCCTACATTGGGGTTTTCTTTTACTTGTCTTCTCTTGCTTTTCACTTCTTGAAACCCTTCCTTATCTTCTTGATGTTTCCTCTATTGTTTGTTCATGTTCTCTCCCTCCTCTAAGTTCATTGGGCACTCCTTAAATAGATGACCATACTCATGACATCTACGGCATCTAAACAAGATGTGTTCGTAATCTAGGTTTTGTTGCCACACCTCTTCATGATATTCTAGTTTCACTGAGTCTGGTATAGGTTCAACTATGTTCATGTATACGCATACTCTCAAATATGAAGTGTATCTTCCTTTTTTGTCATTTATGCTATTTTGGCAAATCTGCCTATCATATTTCCAATGCCCTCTAGTATTTTTGGGTCCTAGAAATCCATTGGAGACTGAATAACCTGACCCAAACTAGGGTTGCCAGAAATTTTTCCTTGTCTGGGTCGTAACATTCTTCTGAGTATGTCATAAACAAACCAACATTATAATGAAAGTAAGGACCACTTTCAAATACATTTTCTTTATCTTGCAGGTTTGAGAATATTATCGTGAAGAAGCCCCTAGCTCCAATATTGAGCTTGATATGACCTTTGGGCTGCCATTTTTGTTCTATCCATTTGGTGAGGTCCTTCCCTATCGGCCAGACTCCAATGAACTTACATATTAGCGCATGGTCTTTCATGTAGCTTCTATATTGCTCCAGTTTTTTCATCGGAATGATGAATCTCGATTTCTCCATCGCATGTGGTAAACATTTTCCTCTGCTACCTACCTTCCATCGTGCCTTGAGGATAGGTCCTCACATTTTGTTGGTATCTCTAGCTAGTTTTGAATTACTTGTATTCTGGCTAGAATCTCGTGCCACCGCATCTTGGTAGGAGGGGTTCTCTCCCACCCCCTCCCCTTCCTCCTCTATCATTCTAACCTCGTTACTGGCCTTCTAGCTTGCAATTTTGCAAATGTCGTTAGATTTTCACGGCCACAGTTTAGTTTACCTCGCGACTGCCTCTCCATTAGGGTTTCAGAGCACAAAGTTTATGATAATAATGATATGTTATCCAAAGGGGAAAAATGAAACTTTATGCTATTAGAATCAAATCCATAATTGTATTTATGCCTATGGGGGTAAGGCTTAAGGGAGAAAATATATAATTGAATTCAATTGACAAGAGCTAAGAAAGAGCCAAAGAACATTGAAGTAATTTAACCGACCCATTATGAATGGAAATTAAAGTGAAATCCAAATAAATGCTCAATACAATTGAATTGAAGGGAGAAACCAAGTAATCTAAATGATGCACAAAGAAAGGGGTACATTAAAATATTTACTACACAATATAAAAAATCAATTATTAGGAGTTATGGATGATCAATTATAGTAGGAAATGAAAAACAATTGTGTGAAGCAGGCATCTTACATATGGTATCATATTTTTAGTTTTAAATTGGAGGCCTATGGGATAACCCAC
Source organism: Pinus taeda (assembly GCA_000404065.3). Lineage (NCBI taxonomy): Eukaryota > Viridiplantae > Streptophyta > Pinopsida > Pinales > Pinaceae > Pinus > Pinus taeda. Next base: position 14,654 of record APFE030762151.1, on the reverse strand, counting down.
AGTTGAATCATAGCATTGTTATTTTCCATGTTACACAAAAATAAGAAGTAAGAACTCAAAAACAACAATAAAGGTAGAAGCATCTACTAGACCTTTTGTTAAAGGAGAGTAGGTTGGGTTAAAATAGGATATAAGGTGTCACCTCCCATAGAAAAATTGTTGCACGTAGTGTAGGATATTGAAAAAGAAAATCAATAATAATGATACTACATAAAAAAATGGTAAATACTAATGTCAGGAAAAAAATAGAGATACTAGTAATCTAGTAATTACAAACTCTGCAACTAGTAAGCGACATATGCATGAATAAGGAACATTATTAAGGATTAAAAAGCACAATTTTGAGAAAAAGGAAATTCAAAATGTCAAGGCACAGAGAGACTCGAGGATGAGTGATACCAAGTCAATTTGGCAGATAGGGTAGAATGTATACAAGTTAAAGGAAAGAATTGCATTAATAATCAAGTTGTACGTATCACCCACCAAGATCCAAATAAGGTGGAATATATGTAATGAGAAAATGATTGTTACGATACACATCTAGTAAAGGACATGTTGGCAGGGAACAGATTGAGCATTAAAACTCAGATAATTAGAAATTTCTTATTTAAATTTTACAATTACAACTACTTAGATACTTTAGGTCCACATTAAAAAAATGGTTTAAAACAAAAAAATATGAGTAATATTTATAGAGGACACACTGTGACCACGGTCAAAAGTAGTCTATTATGAAAGAACATTGCCCTGAATAAGGATAATGGAATGGGAAGTGGTAGATTAATTTATTTACTCACCCTCTAGGGAAACCTCCGAGGTTGACTAACCTTATACATTTTCCATCCACCTGCAATAATGAATGTTTTCATTAGAATGGTTATTACACCCAATCTATATAGATTTGTCATGTGCCAATAATTCTTATATTAGGAAGGTTTTTATTGTGGTGTGAAGGTAATCATAGTAGCATTATTATTATAACATACTAATATTATACTTGGTAATGAAAAGCATGATTGAAAAAAAAAAAAAAACCTAAGTCGAGTTGGAAATTACATGGCTAAATCTACTAGAGAACCATATACTAATTTAAGGGTAATATAACAGGTTTTGTTACACTCATGGAGGAAAAGCAACATCATTGCAGTTGGCGGTATATACTAAACCATTGTAACTATATAAGCTCGGTAAGGAAAAATAATTAATTATAAGAAGTGCATAGCAAACCCTATTGCGAGTCAATTTCATACGAGTAATATGGAAAATAACTTGTGTCCATATAGATGTAAAGATAAGTGGCACACCACTATTATACCATAACTACATCACTTTAAATTATGACACTTATATGACATAACTCTAGAATTAGAGCAGCAAAGCTGCTGGAAGGAAAAGTGGAGTTATGTGAGGGAGGTGGGCCCTTATAAGTTAAATCCAAAGCATGGGCATAGAAAAGATGGTTAACCACAAAAAAATGATAGTAGACATGGAAGTACTAACAAAAAAGATAGTAAAAAAAACTACGAACATGCATGAAGGAAAATGTTCTCTGTAATCTGAAAATGACTGCTTATGTCATAAGTCAATCTCTGAAGGAAACATGGCATAGAAAAGTGGATATTGAACTTACCTTATTAAATTAATTTATCGTTGGTTTGGGAAGCATAGTGAACATGAGAAAGACATTGCTATATGTATGGCATGTTGAGTTAAAACACAATATTTCTTGTTCATATATATTCATATTCTAGTTAAAAAAAATCATGTCGTAAAGTATTAGACGCTTTGGGGAATAGTCACTATAAAAATATGGTTCAGAAAGAAAAAATAAAAAATAAAGAGTATGGCTCCTAGGGGATGTATATAACTATAGAAAAGTGATGATGAGGATGGAGACCATGGTACCATGGACACAAAAATATAGTAAAAACTAAAGAGATACTCAATGTTAGCATATGTTCCAACTGGTTTAGATATACATAATATCTACTGCAATGAAAAACATATATTGGCAACATAACTCAAGCATGAGTATGATAAAAGTTGTCATCTATAGTTGTGACTAAAATGATAGTATTGTCATGAATAACATTGGTATTTAAAGCTGATAGGATTGTGGAAGAATTAATAATATTTCAGATAGAAAAGAAATAAAAGAATCTATTTTCCAAGAAGGAAACATGAGAAAATAGGGAATTGTGTGGTATATAAGGAATTAGTGGTTTAAAATTCCTATAAACAAGAACAAATCATTGGTAAAACTAGGATAGAATATCACAATAAATCATGGTTGAGAAAAAATTAATCTCTCAAATGTCAAAGAAAGTAAAACATTTTGAGATTATCAAATTAAAAATTATAGTGATAATGGTATTTTGGCTTCCAAAGGAACCAAAAAGGCATGAAAACACTTAAGAGTAGTGCTAAAAAGGATTTATGTATATGTAAAATCTCTAAGTATGAAATGAATTAAAATGAAGAATGAGTATTGAGAATAAGTAATTCCCAAACAAGGAATTGCAAGGGACTTGAAAAGAGAAAAGCAACCCTTGGATGGTATGACCCTGAAGGATGAAATGGACCTTGATTTTATATGGGCTTGTCGACTAGTATTAATTATTCAATGGAAATTTCAGTAATTAGTCCATTTTATTGTTTGATTAATGATGACCAAAACGGGTTGGTTAATTGGAATGATAGTTAACTAAATATTAAATTGAGTGGGTGTGGCAGTGTAATTTAGTGACAGCGAAGTGACTTAATTAGTGTATCCCAAGAAATTTTTATTTTTTATGGCCCAAAAGAATCTAGTGAAAATGAAAAAAGTTTATGGATGAGTGTTATAGCTGCGTGCTATAGCCATAACTAAGAGGGAAATACTTAGTTTTTACTAATGATGCATGGATTCTAAAAAACTATTGGTTATGCCTCTTAAATATAGGTACATTTAAAGTATTGTTGAATGCTTAATTAGATGAATGATTAAGTATGCATCTATGGAATTTCATAAGAGAATGATCTTGTTTAAAACCATTTTAGAAACATAGTGGGCTAAAATAGGTGATATGTTTGGGAAGCAAAGGGGTAGAGCCCCATACTTGTACACAAAAGAAAATGTGTATAACCTAATCTCCTATAAGGTAGGATAAACTGAAGATAAAAAATGGGATTGAGTTAATAAGAAATAATAGATGAAGTGGAAAAAGGAATATTGTAAAATTGTGAAGCTACATCACTTTGATGTTTTGACCATAGAACGAGAGTAGGTCAAGCTACTCCTTAACTACCTATGTTGGTATTCCAAATTCTTTATTTTTTCCAATTCCTCTTACTTAGTGGGTTGGGTTTCGTTGCTTGTAAGAATGAAAAAGGGAATTGAAAAGGGTAGACAAAACAACTAAGATGGACGTGAGGAAGTCCACTTGGTATAAAACAATTAGCAATATGAAATCCTGATGTATATTAGATACTATGACATCAAAATAACCACATAGAATAAAGTGATGCCTAGTATGACATGTCAATAGAGATAATGATAAGAAGAAGCAAAGTAAGTAGTTCCTTAAGTATTATTGTCTCTATGTAAATGATATAAAATGAAATTGGAAATTTCAAATTTTGAATTTCGCATTAAATGGCATGCATGGGATTAGTGTAACCATGAATAAATGTACCAAGGTACTTATTGTATTATTGTGATGATATACTGATGGTGTTCACCATGTTAGGTGCATGTGGATAGCTTTGTTGGGTGCATGTTGATGATACTTTGGTGGAATGCAAAAATAAAGATGGAAAGCATCTATTTAGCATGTATAAATTGTGCTAGAGAATGAGCATGAACTGATACATTGCTCAAAATAACATACAATGGAAGCACTTTTGTAGTGGAGAGACTATAATGAAAAAGGAAAGAATAAATCCATGAGGCATTTCATTTCCATTTTAAGAATAAATTGGAATTGAAGAAACACAAAGGAGGGTATTTATTAAAAAGGGGGTGACGGTGTAACACCCCCATCTCTCTACTCTTTTAACTTTTACTATTTTAGACATTCAACTTTTATTGGATTTAATGGTGATGGAATCCATGATGAGACTTATGTGCTGATGTAATTTATTATTATTATTATTTGATTTAATAAATAAATTGCTTGGAAATATTTAGGAGAGAGAACCAGAGTTTTGAATACTTCCTGCCAGCTTAGAAAATGTTATTGGCGGTGAAGTCTACATGATGGACCTTCCCTAAAAGTCTCCTAAAAATACCTAGGAGAAAAATAAACTAAATTAAATTAACATAATGGGAGAGAAAAAATATGTTAATCACTTAGTTGAAAAGAAATACTAAGTGGGGTGGAATAAAGCATTGCGGGAGAGAAAAATTGACTCTAAAGAAAAAGAAAAGTATCATTTTTAGGAAAAAAGAAAACAAAATGGCCTAGGCAAAAGGTTGGCAGACCTTAAAGCAGGACACTATTAAGAAATATGCTAGGGAGAAAGTTATAAAAAGGACCACCTAAGAATCAAAGGGGGGATTCTTGAAGGCAAGAAGGTCTTGGCTAGTGGGGGAACTATTTTGTGGATAGTTCATGGTTAGGTGGCACATGCTCTATTTATGAGTAATTCTCAATCAACAATTTCAAGTTAGATGAAATTTTGTACTTGTCTTATTGCTGGACCTAAATTGTGTTAAGTCTCAATAGAACAAAGGAGAAGATATTTACATTCAATACTTGTTGTGTACATTATTTTTTGTTAGAATATTTCATATTACCATATATATAATGGGATTCATGTTTCAAACCTTCTATATGCACACATTGGAGAACTTATGATCATTAATTGATGATAAGAGCTTCTGATGAATATCTATAAATTGTGATTGAATTTTAGAATAAGGTCTAAGGGAGAATGGCATAAAAAATAAAGGAATAAAAAGCATCTCTATTTGAATTATCTGATATTGAATCTAGATGGTACAAAGGTATGAATAATTCGTAACTCTAGTTATGACCTAGAACCTACAAAGGAAAGAATATTACAAAGTATATCTTTAGGGTATTAAGATCAGGTCTCAAATCTGAACATCCCCTAGTTATTAATGAAAGTCTCTCAAAAGCTTATGTTTTGTGTATTCCTCTCGAAAATGATGATTTATTTTTAAGATGTGCTATGGGTCAAATAATGGAGTTGTAGTGGTACAATGATTAAATTATCAAATTAGAATTTTCTCAATCTTACATACATGAATGATGAGTAAATTAAGCAAATCTATATATACAATAACAGTAAATTGCACAGTAGGAAGGAATCGAAGCTAGAAAATCAATATTCCATGGAAAGGGTTATTACAATAAGAGAGAATAGACCACCTCATGCAGAAAAATGGACACACTAGAGAATACTAGAGGAATCTTTACTGCATGTTGCATAGGGAAGGAAAAATTCTCCATGTATGATTTGAGCTAATTAATGAATTTTTATAGGTAAAACCATATCCTAATACAATAATAACATTAGATATTTATTTTTGTGGATGCAAGAGTAATTGTGTCATTTACATAATAGGTATACAAGGCATGCGTTCCTGCGTTAATATAGTAAAACTAAATTAGTCACTTCAATACTAGAACACTAACATGACTAAATTTTTGGCTGGTTGGAAGCCTGTGTAGGCTAGAAATAACTGTAAAGCATTATGTAATTACACCTAAAAACTCTTTTGCATTAGAGGGAAATTACAGTTATCTTTTTCCATTTATGTGAATGTCTTTTTTCTTTGGTCTGTGAGTTTATTTGATGTAGGTTGCCTTGCATTTTTGACGTTAGCTTTATTTTGTTAATTTTTCAATTCTTAGTTTGACCTTCTTGGTTCACTAGTTGCTTTGAATTTGTGGTGCAAGTGTCTTGATTGTTCTTGTGAGCTCTTTAGGAATGGGGAGAAGCCCTTTTTGTTTATGGTAGGTTGTTGTTTCTTAAGTTGACAAAATTTCATGGTATCTTTTGTTGGCGCCTCAAGTTACATGGCTCAAAATTATTGGTGTACCTTGGATGATTCCTTTGAATTCATATGTAGCCAAATATTTGTAACAACTTCAAACTTTCTCTACAATTACCTTGATAGCTTGGGGTGGTGTTGCAAGGGTGTTTGGAAATGGGGAAGTTTGATATATGGTGCATGGCCACCATGTCTAGGAGGAGGTGTAATGTGTTAATTTGGTTGGCCGAAACCATTTGTCCCTAGTTATGTCACTTCATGTAGTAAATGAGGATGTTTGCTAGATTAAATTATCTTCCTCATTGTTACTTTGAATGCCTTCACCATTGTGTTGGTGGCTTATAAGTTGATGGCTGATGCTTGGTTGTTTTTGTCACTTGAGTGTACAAAAATAACATTGTTGTAGTGTTAGTGTTAGGTTGCAATATTATGGATAGACATTGATTAGAGTTGTAGTCTCTTAAAGAAATATACTTTCATTTTAGAAAATAATGTGTATTAGGTTATTTTTTATGTTAATAAACATTGGTAAAAATTAACATAGGTTCATCTCAGTCTTTTCAAGAATTAATGGTAGAATTATATATATATGAATATACAACCTTCATATTTAATATAGTTGCATTATGTTGATTCATTGTATTTGTATTCTAGTTTTATTCATTATGTGTTTGCTTAATGTTCATATGAAAAAATATTAATAATATAGATAAAAAAAATTATTCATATTTTTTTGGAATAATATCATCTAGATTTATGTTGGTCTTAAATTTGAATACCCAACATGCATAAAGAAAAGTCAAATGTTAATATTTATTCTGTCATGTTTGATGCATGAAATCAATGATGGCCTAGTACATCTTCCCATACTTTGTTCTTGCAAAAAAATCCATAAATATATGGTGAATCGTAATGAAATAAATGATCCTTCATCTTCATGCATGTGCACCATAATTTATGTTTTGTTTATACACTAATTTTTCTGAGGTCAATATGCCAATGATCATGATGAATATTTATGTGAATATTGATAATGATTCCTCTTTTGGCTTCAAAGTGATTATATTTTCTTCTCATATTAAATAGCTATTGTCATTTTCTGTGCATTCCACCACTAGTTGTTGCATTAACTTCAAGTTTGTAGGATGGGTGTTTGGCTTATTTCTCACCTAGAATCCTTTATGTATGTAGGGCTTAGTGTATTTCTTAATATAATATCTTTTAGTATAATAGGTTCAAAATATATTTCATGATGCCCCTATGGTTTTATGGTTAAGCCCCTCATGGAAATGGAACCTTGCTCAAGGGTGAAAAACTCTTAGCTTTCCACCATTAGATCCAACCCCTTTAGACTAAGTAGTTAAATTATTATTTAGTATTATGATAATCAAATACAAATATCTTAATTTTAACATTAATATTTATCTTTAACATCTTTGGATTTCTCTAAAGTTTTGAAAATCTAGAAATACAATTACTTTAGTGAGATTTGACCTTTTCTAAAGAAAGATATAGGGGTCACTTTTAATCCACTTATATGAGCATGGGTAAGAGACCATTAATATAATGTTTGTGGGTGCAGCCACAAGTTGGACCATTACCTCAAGGTGTCCCATTGAATTTAGTGCAAAGATGGCCCTCGTGAGAATCAAAATTTTACAAATTTATTATCAATTCTTCCCTTGTATGGTGTGGGTTCCAACATTTAGCACTATAACATTTAATTAAAAATTAAGAAAGTAAGATACCTACTACATTACCAACTTGTGATGATCATACAAAGAATATCTTAATACATCAAATATTAGACATATTTATACATATATTCCTTCATTATATTAGTATAAAATATATAATAACTAACTAAAATTCAATTAATACTTATTATTATTTATAACAATAAATATATCTCACAAATTTAAAATTATTTTTTATAAAATCATATAATATCTATATATTATCTATAAAATTAAATTTTAAATAAAAGAAAATACCACTTCCCCCTTATCATTTAAATAAAAATTATTTAGTGTTTAATTGTAATAAAAAAACTTCCCTTTCTCCATTAATAAAATAAAAATATTTATAATTTAAGTGATAAAAAAACTCCCCTTCATTAAATAAAAAATAAAAAATAAAAAATGTTAATTGTAATAAAAATAGAATTAATTGATATGAAAACTTATTGTTAATTATAATAAATAAAATATGCACAGATCATTTTAAATTAAAATTAAAAAATTTAATTTAATTTAATTATTTTTTCCCTAATGTAATTTATTTTATTATCCACATATTACATCCCATGAGAACCATGCATATCCTATCCTATTGGGACAATATTATATGAAATTATTTGTATAGATAAGTATAGATAAATAGTTTTTGGCTACTTAATATTTAGTATTTAATTATAATAAAAAATATGATTCACTTCAATTGAGACTAATTATTAATTATGATAAGTAAAGTATACATAAATAATTTTAAATTAAGATTAAAACTTTTAAAATTTAATTATTATGTTTTTCCAATTTAATTTATTTTATTATCTTATAATATATGTTACTCCTCGTTCTAACCATGCATATTCCATTGAGACACCGTTCAGTTTTTCGCTCCCTTGAATTCAAGGAATTATTTGTATAAAACAGTTACTTTTCGCTATGAAAAGTTTGATAACCACCGGGTACATGTGTTCTACATAATGAATATGAATAAGCTGACCAAGTGCTGATCTCACCAGACTAATGGTTGGAATTGATTATGGTTGTAATTGATTATGTATTAGTATCTTCAGGTTGTAAGTAACGTCCAAGGAGGTTCTTGTTACATCGGAGAAGCGGTCTGAGATTCATGATCCAACAGCCCTAGAGACCCCAAGGGAGCAGGGTGCCATAATAAAGAAAAAGGGAGCTACTACCAAGCCTAATTACTCGGCTCGGATATAAAGAGCTCACTTCAACCTTGCCATCGATAACAATTCTTTCTCTCTCGCTAACTGGCCGGGACTGAAGTGAACGGGAAGAAAAGAAGGTAGTAGTTGAACTCACTCGCTTCAGAAGGAAGCATAGAGAGGGAACTCTACTACCATGACAGGAACCATAGAGAGGAACTCTACTACCATGACACCTCCCTGGAATGACCTACCACCCAGCGAGTACCGAGAATCGCACGGAGAACCTGGCTGGATCTGTAGAACTTACATCCAGTAGTTCTCCTATTTATTTCAAAATATGGACAAGGTAAACGCCCTCAGCAGTAGTTTCGCATATATAGCAGCAGTTTTGGATCTCGAAAGAATTTTCTCTAGACATGAAAGTGATAAACAAAGTACTCTATAAAAAGTATACCCTAATCAAAGTATGAGTTCCATAGCAGACTAGAGACTCAGCTCTGAACAGGTTTTAAGCAGGCCAATATTGTGATCGATGTACGTAAATGTTAACTCAGTATTCAAACGTTCGTATCTCATCGGCGACATATTACTCCAACCTAAAAGCTCAAACTATCATCTAAATAAGGGACCCATTGTAGGGGAAGTACTTCAAGAGGTTATGCATGGAGAAATAGTAGTTTTGGGTTATAGTAAGGAGGAAATGATATGTGGAATGTGCGAAAGGAAGTGACGTAAAACAGTGATATGTCTATACGGTGTTGCCGCCCCTCACCTTTCGCATATTCACAATTAACACAATATCTAAAATGGTCACAATTAACACATGCACAAGCTTTCAATATCATATATGAACATTGATAAGCAAATTCTCTCCAAAGACCTCACTGCTAATTCTACATATTTTGCTAAAACCTTTCACTATCATATATGAACATTGAAAAGTAAACTCTCTCCAAATACGTCATTGCTGATTCTAAATGTAGTATATGATCGTTTATCAATAACCATATATAAGCCGGCTGACAATTGCCCGGAATTAGAAAGCAATCACATCCCCAAATACATGTTCACATAGTTATGGACATATCCCAGTGATGGAATCTAACAATGTTAACGAGCAATTTGCTTGTTATGGGGTGATTTGTTCCTTAATTACCATTCAATTTTTTATAAAACTGTTAAAATCTTTACTTATATTAAGAAATAACAGGGAAAGTGTGAAGGGTGACTTTGTTTCGAAATTCCAACCATGCATATCCCTATCAACTCTTATCTTGACTTGGGTGGTGACGCTTTCGTTATAGTCCATCAAACATCTTCACATTGTTATGGACATATCCATATAAGCTCTTATCTTGATTGGGGTGGCGACGCTTTTGTGCATGAAATTGCAAGGCGCCTATCTTGATTGGATATA
>APFE030762150.1:54673-84571 GCA_000404065.3 Pinus taeda | reverse complement strand
ATCAGTGGACTACTCTTTTGAGTAGATATTATTATTTGTGTTCTTCCCATGTTTCGGGGACGAAACATGCTAAGGGGGGTGGAATGTTATATACCTAGGGGGCTAATATGGGGTACCGAGGGAGGTACCCAAGTTAATAATGTAATAATGGGATGGGCCATAGTAATAAATAAGGTGGTTAACCCATGTCATGTAAGGGACCACAAGTAGTTAATAATAATGTAAGGGCCCATGGTATTAGTTGATGGTATGAGGAAACCATGGTAATGATGCATGGTATTGTATGTATGAGGCCTATATAGAGGCTAGAGACTCCACATGGAGAGGAGATGAAGAGAAGTATTCTTGTATGAACAGGCATATGTCTTGTGGAGTGTTCTCCTTCCTTAAGGAGTGATTGTATGGTGTTGCCCTACCTTAAGGGTTTGATAATAAAGATTCATTTCTATCTTATTTCTTGGGTTTATTTCTATTATCTTATATTTTTGGATCAGATCTACAACATAGAATGTTGCACTAACTCAGGCATGTGGTCCACATTTCATTGTGTTTGAGAAGATATCTCCAATTGTTCATCCATGCCTTTTTATTTGCATGGACTCGTCCAACCCTTTCAAATTCTAGTTTATCTTTCCCTGATTTTGACTTGCAAGCACATCTCCTTTTCTTATTGACTAAGCTCAAGAAACTATGTTTTCTCTTGGTAGTGATCTTAGATGGATTTATAGTATTGAAAAACATCTTTTTGTATTGTTGACATGCTCTGTCTACCAAGTTGTTCAATGCATATGCCTGTTCGTAATTTGTACATAGTATGGATCTCAATTTCTCATGAGTTGATCAATTAGCACGTTTGATCTCATCATCTTCAAACAATGCACCATCTGGTCATACATTTGTTGATTCAATTTTATATGAGAAATTATCTAAATCATCAATGCTTATTTCATTATGATCATTTATATTGGGAGGAAAATCAAAGCATGATGCAAGATCTATTTGGATTTATGTGTAACACCCTCCTCACACACTTACCCAAGCTTATTGGTCCACCGAGGTAAATATGTGACAATGAGTTGCGATGATTCAACTCCTTGATTCTAGTTAAGGAAGTGGAACTGACGAACCAAAACTTTACAGGCCTACCTCAGGTGCTATAGGACCCAATAGAGCTAACCAACCACCCCAAGTGCCCAACCCCTGAGTTAACATAGATTTTCACTAACTTGGGCTCTTATTATCTCCCTTGACAAAGCAACCTAGTGGCTAAGACCCCCTACTCACTCTCATGAGCCTACATCCCAGTGACTGTGGCCTTTTTTACCCAATTTTGTGCTTGCACCCGTGAGATCTGGGGCACGTTTTCAGGGCTAGGACACAAGCCTTTGCCCAAAACTTAATGAAACTATAAAAAGTGATGAATAACAAGAAGATAAGGTCTCTAATGCAAAAATTGAACAAGGACTCAACCTGACTCAGCCTAACCATCACAGGGATTTTGTCAACCACATCATGAACCACTAGTACAAAATGACTAATTCATTACTAAGAAAACAACTAAAATCTGCATATAAATGACCATTTTTTAGTCAGTGACCAATAGTAGCTAATTTAGACTATCTTATAACGCGACCGAATTTTAGTCATTTTTAGCTTAGTCATTAATTGGTTTCCTCAATTTTACCATCTAGTAGTATATTTAGTTATTAATTTGGTCATTAATTTTTCATTGGTTTAGTCATTAATTGTCGCAATTAGTGACAAAATATACAATAAAATATATTACTATATGAATCCTTGGAAAAACCACTTAATGACCAAAGAAATATGACCAAAATGTTGGTCATGTTATAAGATACTATGAATTAACTACTAATAGTCATATACATGCAAATTTTAGTCATCATTTAAAACCAATTAATGACCAAAGAAATATGACTAAGTTTTAGTCGTGTTATAAGATACTATAAATTAGCTACTAATAGTGATATATATGCAAAATTTAGTCATCATTTTAATCATTAATTTATCATTTGCAGTAGTCATTTATCTTTTTTTGGTAATTTTATATTCATTATATAAACGACTGATTTAGTAGTTTCTATTCATTTCATTTAATTTCATTCATAATCATTATAAACGACCATAGATTGGGTTGAACCAAATCTTTCTTTCAACCAATCACCCTCGTGCTATATTCCAATCAATATTCCAATCATGAATGTGGGACTCACAACAAAACCAACCATGGCTTCTCAGGCTTTACCATGTATCCCACCATTAATGGTCAATGGATTCCTAGGCGTGAAACCCTCATCTATACAACAAGGTTTACTGTATATTCCACCATTATTGTTCAAAGGATTCCTAGGCCCAAACAAAAAAAATACACTACCAGTGTTTACCACAATACCACCATATATCAGTCAATGGATCACTAGGCTCTAAACAAGCATGGATGTTATTAGTGTCAGTATATATATACTTCCATCAGGGATCAAATCTGCTCTTTGCATTTTTATTTTTGGGGTCCCATATTGAAATTTTGACATCATTTCATTAGGTCATGTCAAGTTGATTAACTGATGGTTGTCTTCTCTTCTGAAAAATCCAATTTCTCCCTCATAGAGTATACTTGCTGACCCTTCTTCAGGTTGTCTTCAGTTATGCTTTCATGGTCAATATTGCAATCATGTTTTATTAGGTCATAGGGCATGTTTTCCATCAGGTCTTAGGGTTTCATCCCAAAGGTCAAGATGCCTGATTTTAAAGTATAAATAAAGGTCAACAAGGGTATGAGGATGAAAACTAAGTCAAACATGATGGCTTGTAGGTAATAGTCACTGAAAATTTATCTTTTAACCTAATGTAATTTTCACCTCAAAAACATGTTTTTGAGGTGAAAACAGAGTATTTTGAGTTTATTTGTATTTTTTATGTAATTTTAAGTCACTATATGTAATAAATGATCCCAGCTGCACCAAAGCATCTCTCCTTGTTGCAAGACAAAGAAACACTGCCAAAAATCAGTTCAAGATGAGCATTATTCACCTGCAAAGGCATAAAGAAGAAAAGGCATTCAAACAAAGTTTTCAAGAAGGAAAAGAAACATTAGAAAGTGGGTTTTTCAAGTGAAAAATCAAAATCTACTCCTATTTAAGCTCTCACATTTCATTTCTAAGTTCATTCTTCCCATTTGGAAGGAAAGGAGTCAAAAAGTGAGAAAAATAGGCAAGCTTGAGCAAGGTTTGGGTGAAGGAAGGTTGGCGTTGCACTTCTGGAGCAGTGGTTGAGTGGCTCTGTGCGTTGGTAGAGCGGTGCTACACTTCTGAGGTAGGCAGGTTGGCAGTACACATTGAGACTGGCGCTACGTGTCTAGAAAAAATTCACAGTGTAATTTTACACTGGCAATGCGCTTCTAGGGTGGCGTTGCGCGTCTGTGCACTGGCGTTGTGCGTTGTGTAGGAGGGATAAAAAAGCCTCATATCTTCCAACAAACCTCAAATTTCTCTCTCTTTCCATCATTGCAAGTAAGTTGACATCCCTCACTTTAGTTTTGGTTTGCCTATCAACATCATAAGCACCATTTTCCTTGATAAATATAAAACCCTAAAAAATCTCCCTAGTGATGCCTAAAACCTTAAACCCTCATTGTTCCTCTTATCAATCACTACAGCTCTAAACCCTATCCCTATTTCCCTATCCCTTTATCCCTTTGTCACTTTATCCCTATTCCATATTTCCCTACCCCTTTATCCCTCTTCCCCAAGGGAAATTTCTCAAACAAGCCCTCCCTCTCATTTCCTACTCCCTCATTCATTTTTAGCCCAGACAGTCATTTCCCATCTACTCATTCCTAGAGCACTTTCACTCATTCCCTCCATACAGCCTCCAGCCTTGCAAACATGGACCAAGAGGACTAAGACTATGAGGAGGAGGCAAACATAGGCAGTGACACCTCAACGGATAAAGCTAGGCAACTAAGAAAACCACACAAAGGGAGGCAGGATCATTAGAGAAGAGCCATCAAACCTTAGGGAATTTCAGGTCTCTCAGATGGCTATCACATGTTTCAGATACCTTGGCCACTATGAGTTCTATGAACAGGTAGAGAGAGTTCAACACCACCATGAGCTCACTAGACATTTTGTAGCTCATCTCCAGGACAACAGGGTAACTCTTGCTGGGGTAACCTTCACAGTTTCACCCTCCATCATTTCTGATGCCACCAGGATTCCGAATGTAGGGGAGAAGTGGTACAAGGACCAGGACTTGGATGAACACTACTATGAGCCTTATATCAAACCACATCACAGAAATGAGGTGAAGAGACTTTTTCCTTACAGATTTCTTGAAGATAAGTATGTCCTCATGATGAAAATCATCATGAAGTATTTCACTTGTGAGGGAAGATTCTCTAGGTTGTACACTTATCACATCAGGCTCCTCATGAATTTTACCAGTTTGAGGATGTTAAACCTCCCTCACTTCTTGTTTAGGAATATTGAGAAGATGGCTCATTTTGTCTAGAAGAATTCGTACCCTCACCAGATGAGCAGTCTCTATCATTACTCCCTGATCAAGATCATTGTGCTTAATCATCTCAGTCTCCTCAACATCTCTTGGGAGACATTTATTTCTCATGATATCTTCAGGGGTCCTCAAATTCCTCCACCAGTGTCTCAAGAAGTAGGGGGACCTTCTAGCAGTGCCCAAGTGAAAACAGATGAGGAAGCCAAGGAGACTAGAACTACTAAGGTTCCTGTTTACAAGACATATCAAAGGGGCACAAGGAGATTATTTGCAGCCAATAAGAAAGTGTTTTCTCCACGGGATGTGGAAGGGACCTTTCCTTCTTCATCAACCCATAGGAAAATGCTAGCTCCACAGGATGTGGAAGGGGTTTTGCCTTCTTCATTAACACAACAGGTACAGGTGCAGTAGCTGCACAAAGGGAAGGAAAATATGTCAGCGCAGAGTCTTGATGATGAGGAGGAAAGGGAATTTGACTTGACTGAGCATGATGAGCTAGAGCAATGACATACCCATCATGGAGTTGAAATCATTGAGCTAGAGGCCCAGGACGAAGAAAACAACAAAGACATCATCATACAAGAAAGGGAAGCTCAAGTACAATATTTGGAGGGACAATTTGGAGAGGGCCAAATATGTCATCACATATTTGGAGCAATAAAACAAGCAATTGAGTTGCAAACAAGTCCTCATGGAGCTGGAAATGCTCAAGATCAAACGACAAAGTGGCAAAGAGTCACAAGTCACTTTGACTCATATTGAGAAAGAGATTGAAGACGATAGGGAGAGTTGGCTTGAGAGGGTCAACTTGAAACTTGAGAAGCTACTACAGAAGGCCAATAGAGACAATCATATGATGAGACACATGGCCTATCATTACATAACCTGAAACAAGATTTGCAATATGAGGGTCAAGAAGATGAAAGCTAAGCTAAGGCGGACCTTGAAAGGAAAAAAGGACGAGGATAGGCTTAGGATTCTTGTTGAAGCTGCCTTGGCTCATTAGGACACTTGATTATGGTGCTTCTAAATAATTTTGGGCAATTTTGGAGAATTTTTTGTCATTTGCCAATTTTTGAAATTCTACACACACGAAAACTACCTAGACGCGTAGCGCCACTGGCGCTGCGCTTTTCCTAGGGGCACCCAATGAAGAAATGGTTTAAATTTTTGGATTCAAAGTGATAAGGATATGCGCCCTATTTATTTTCAAAGTTTTTGGGGCAGAACTGGTCCACCAAAAGGTCAAAAAAACACCCTAAAAATGACCTTTCTGCCACTTTTTGGACACACAAAAGAAGTCTTAGGAAAATCAAGTTTTAAGGAGCCAAATGAACTTCAAATGTAGAAATTCTAGGTGTTTTCGAAAGTAGATTTGACGAACTTTTCAATGAGTTATCATGGGCTGAATTTGGATGCCTGGAAGGCCTCCAAAAGGGACCTGAAAGTGGCGTTACACGTTGGGCTAATGGCGCTACGCGTTGGGCAGTTTTTGCTCAAGATGGCTAGTTTTCTAGTTTTTTATTGTGTTCTTGGATTATCTCTCATGGATGATGATTTACCTTTGTAAATGATGACTTGACATGTAATAAGGATATATAAATAGTAATAGAGTGTAGATTCATTGCTTTAGAAGCCAGTTTGAGCTCAAATGAATCAGTTTTTCACTTTTAGAGGCAAGTTGTTGAAATGCTTATATTACTGTTTCTTGTTCAATATTAGTTAGATTAGCTCCTCATCTTAGGGATTCGACCCTTGAGTATGTGAGGGGTTTGAATTCATGTCAATATCTTCTTCTTCTTTTTCATTGTAAAGGGTTGGACTCAGTTGGATGCTCAGACCTTGATTATACACCTTTTGTAAGCAGTTTGGCAAGAGATTAATAAGAATTGCAACTATTTTTATGGGATCCATGTGGTATGAGTTTTAGTACAGTTTATTCTTCTGTGATCATGTGTTAATGTGTTTTATGTATTTCTTTAATCATTTCATTGCTTCTAGTTGAATGTTTCCAAGTTGATAAGTAGAATTCATTACATCAGTGCTCTGCCTTAGGAAACCATTCACCATTTCATGTTTTCTGCAATATAGGAAGGATCCATGGTTTCACATGCTCTTCTTAGCTTCTCACCAGTCTAAAACATCTCACCCCATCAAGCTCTTGAGTGCTAAAGCCTATGCCTACCTTTCCCCATTGAACACGCTGCAATTTTGACTTAGTTCCCTAGACCTAAACTGTCCAGCTCCTCCTGATCTGGCAAAACCCCTTCAAAATCAAATCAAAACTCCATGCTACTATACCTAGCCTAAAATCCTTTACTTGATCCAGTCATCTTGGCTGAGATCCTTATGGAGAGAGCCCTCTCCCGGCCTAGTAGGGCTAGCTACTTGGTTAAGCATGGTTTGTGGTTACCCTGGCATTGTTGCACAAAAAATTGTCACCATAAATTTCTGCAATCTGTGTGAGTCTATCACCACTCATACTTACCTCCTATGCAAGTATTAAGCCTCAGTTCTTCATGTCAAGCCTTGAAAATGAAAGAAAGTCGTTAAAAATCTCTAAAACTCTGGTTCCGCACTTTCTTTTAGCATTACCTGCAATCCCGCACCTAATGGTCATGTCCCTTGCTAAACTGACCGCTTTGTTTCTGTGTAATGGGTGCGGACCCTGTAAAAGTCAAAAAGGCGCAAGTACATTCTTAAAAACTCACTTTGAGTCATTTTTGGAAGCTTCTAGAAGGAATCTTGAGGTGGAAAGTTCGCTCCTTCATGGTTCATGCATGCCATACCTAAAGGAGCTAACCCCTTGATGTGAGGAGCTTATCCCTTTGAAGGAGGACTCTATCCCTTCATAGGTGGACCTGTAACCTTCTTCCTTTGCACTATAAAGTGAAGCATTGGGCTGGTTACTTGAGAGGTTGAAAGTTCAATATTTTTGAGGTGAAATGTTGCTGGAACTTTGTCTTCTTAATTGAGCTTTTGAGAGGAGAGATCACGTACCTTTTAATCTCATTTGGAAGAGAGTGAGGCTTGTCAAAGTAGAGGAGATTCCTGTTTGGACCCTGGGAAGAGCTTGTACAACATCAAGGAACCAAGGTTGTAAAGTTCTTCCATTTCCAAAATTAATACAATCAAGTTTATTTTTCTCAATAAGCTGTGTTTAATGGTTTATTTTATGAACTCCTTGATCTTCATAATGAACATGATTTGTTATATTAGCTATGCAGGTGTTATTTGATGTGTGCTTGTTTGTGTTTGCAGATTCTCAAAAGGAAACTCTTTCAGACGGTCGAAGCGTGCCTGCCACAAACTAGCGTTGGACTTAAGGTAGGGTCTAAAACACCTCTTGGTTTTTATTAATGAATCGCAATATGTTTAGAGAAAGGTATATTTTCTTGTCTTGCTTGTTGCTAGATATATGTTGATACTAGGGAGATCGGTCTTGTCCGCAAGAATGATTTATCCGGCCAACAATTTGGCAACTCCATTGGGGAACTGAATTTTGTTTTTGGTTTTCCTTTTCTTTAACTTGAGAAACTTGTTCTTGTTTCTGGTTTTTGCTTGCTGTGTCTGGGATTGGGTAGTTTTTAGGTTCTGGATTGTTTTTTGTTTTTTTGAAAATTTTAATAGGATCGCACGTTCTGTTTACAATTCAGTGCAGACATCTCCTCATTGTTCCTTTAGTGCACAGAGAGGCACCGCACCTAGTTATACCAGAAGCCTGTGGACCCTGTCAAAAGTTTGAAAACCCTAAATCCTTTTGCCCAGTTAGGTTAGGTTTTGTTTATGACTGTAGTCTCTGCCCAGATCTGCATGTATCTTGTCAAAAGTACCTTGTGAGTGAGTTCCATTGGCATTTTTTGTTTTAAGTGATTTTCTAGAGGCTTTGCATGCCCGGATTTATTTTTGCTTGGTCCTTGTAGTGACTCAGAGGTTAGAAGCCTAAGAAACTTTAGATCACCCTGGTCTCTTTGGTCTTCTTGATGAGTTTGACTGGTTTTCGAAATCTATCCTTGGAGAGAAATAGATTTCGTTCTCTTTGCAAAACTTTGAACGAACTTGCTTGTAAGTTTTGAATTTCATTTTTATAAAAGAAAACATAGCTGGGTGTTTTTTGATTGATTTGTTATTATGAACGAATTAATCCTTAGTTTGCTAAATAACTAAGTAAAACGTCCTCAAAAACATTTGAAGCTTTTATCAGTTAGGTTTTTAGATCTCAAGATTAGATTTTCATAGTTTTGAGTGTTTTCTAGAAATTATAGAATCTCTTTTGAAAGAATTGTTTTCTATAGTTTTGAGTGTTGAAAAAGAAAAGTGATTTTTAGTGAGCATAATTAGTAGTCTCATTTTTGAGTTCATTGAAAAAGACAAAAATATTTTCTCTTCATTTGTATGTTGAAGGAAAGTTTTGTTTTTCAAAGCATTGCATTCTCAACTCTTTCTTTTAGCTAGAAATTCATTGAAAGGAAAAAGGAATTGTTTATCATTTTTAGGTGCATTTTTTAGTTTTTTGGAGTCGAGTCTTCACACCATAAAGTTTCATCTCCACACCTATTGACTTAAGAAACAACCAATAAAAATAATGCTTAATTAAAATCAATCTAGCGATCTTTTTATTTTCTAGGGCTCTTATCACCAACATAGCTTAGGCTAGTATCTTGGAGTAGGGAGTAATTAACTCTCCAAGATAGTTTAAATAGACAAGTAGCTGTATCTTGCGGGAGGAAATAAATCCAATTGTAATTGATATAATCTGGGAAGCCCCTCTTATAGGAGTCAATCACGAGATCATGTCCGAACCTTTGAGACAATCAAGTCTGTCTCATTGGGAAAGATAGAAGATTTGCGCGTATTAAAAAAGGTAAACCTCGGATTAACCATTGTCGAGGACCCTGGGGTCACTTGTTGGTAAACCTCGGATTGATCATGTCGAGGAGCCTTCAAGGGGATTGAGCTTTGCTACTTTTCCCTTGCGTGTAGATCGGATCGTAGACTAGTCCCCTAGTTGTATTTGTTATTGTTGGTAACCTTAGTGACCATAATCTTAAGATTCTTTCCTCAAGTGACGGTGAAGGACGGGTCTCACTGTGCCTGGAGCAGACATCGACTAGACTCACTTGGACTCTCTGGGGGGTTCACTTCACTCGAGACGGTTTAGTGGAGAAACTTGTGCTAGTCTGTTTCATTAAGCAGGTTTTTAGGGTAACTGTTCCAACCGCCATTTCTGTATTGAATTCTGCGACGTTGGATTTCATCACCAACTAGTGTTTTTGGTACAGAAAGTTATTGTTTGTGTGTGGTTTAACCTCTTAGATTTTTTAGGCATGTGCTTCAATTGTTTGGTTCTTTAGAGACTTTAGGTGGTTTTTATTGAGATTTTCTTTGTTTGCGTGTGAAGTAATTAAAAATTTAATCGAGGCTAAATTACCGAGACAATCCTGTAGACTTCGGGGGCAACCTCCCAAATATACACCAAGCCAGCTTGAAGGACTATGAGCTCTTGTAACACCTAGTGACAGTAGATTTGGGTCATCAGAGGCCGGAGAGTCTTCTTTAATCATACATCCTGATTATCAATTTCAAGCAATAGATTATATTTCTGAACCGATTTCATTTTCCGAAGTTACTAGTAGTATTTCTCCTACTAGTGAGTTAGCTGAGGAACCTGAAATCTCTAAACTTGAAACTGAACCTGCTGCTACTCTATCATCAGGATTTGCTTCTCCAACTTCTAGTGGTCCTGGTTCACCAGGGTAGGAAGTATTATTACCCAAAATCTTCCTTCTGGACTCGTTTCCATTGAAGAACTTGTTAGTCTGGACGAAGATATAACTCTCCTTGAAAATCAACCAGCTTTAGAACTTAGGGAGCGTGAATCAATCTTCTACAGTCCAATTAGAGGTGACGCTCGGTATATATCATTGACGAACTTTTTAGAAAATCTAGGTCTCGCTTCTTCACCTCGAAGTCGTTTCCATCCTATGCCCAGAGGATTATCCTCCTTTGAATATGTCGAAACAGTCATCCTTGTTTTCTCAAACGCCGGAAACATTTTTACATGGTGGTCCTTCTATTCCTTCTTGGTATTAGTCATTATTTGGTACTTTTTCAGGAGCATCTCCTCAACCAATTGAATATGTCATATCAATTGGTAATAACAGAACTCAATCATTGAGTGTAGAAGAGATTCTTATGATGTTTGGTACTACTCCAAATCCGCAACCTCAAGGTAGTCAGATACCGCCTGGGGGGCAGCGGCAAGGTACTCAAATATCGCCTGGGGGGCAACCTCAAAGTAGTCCTTTAATGCCTAGGGGGCAACCTCAAGGACAGTACAGACCTGCGGGATAGTACATTCCTTAAGGTCAACCCCACACTCAATATATACCTCAAGGTCAACCCCAGTATCAATATGTACCTCAAAGTCAACCCCAATTTTAGTACGTGCCTCAAGGTTATCAACCTCAAGGTTAGTACCTAACTCAAGGTTTCCAACCACCTTCTGGTCAACCATTTGTTCAAGGAGCTGGAAATGTAGTAGCTAATTATCAACCCTATACTCAACCCAGTTACGGTCCTCAATATGCTCAACCTTTTACGGGTCCATACCCCGGAATCAACGTGGTGTGGGATTCATCTCAACAGACTTCGCAACCCGATGTGTAGTTGTCATCTCAATCTGGACAACCTTTGGTTTCTGGTTCAACCCAGCAACTTGTCCAGCCTACTATTCAAACTTCTGCACCTGGGGTAGTTCATCAGCCTGGGCCTAGTTCACTTCGGACTCCACCTCAAATGACTGCTGCAACTACTGTGACTTCTATTCAATCCACCCCACCTACTTCTGGAGTATCGGCAGCTCTGGTTTCTACTATTCCTGCATCAACTCCTCAAGCCTCTTTACCTCAGTCCAGACCTAAAATTCAGACTTCGGTTCAGATGCCTGTAGGACAACCTGGGCCAAGTACAATTGTCACAAGTCAACCACAATTTACTTATCAAACATACCAGGGACAGTACCAATACGGTCTTGCTGTGCAAACCCCAATTTATTAGTATCAACCATACCCTGGGTATACTTATCAACAACCTCAACAACCCCAGTTTGGTTCGGTTAATCCTGGTTTCCGAGGAGGATATAATATCCCAAATGCAAATCCAATTATGAGTTATCCTAGATATCCTCCTCCTGGGGATGGTCTTATGACCCAAAGTTTTCGAGATCTGAACTGTTAGTTACCGCTCATAGCAACTTTGGATTTACCTGACTTGTCACGCCTTACAAACGATCCAATTAATTATCTTCCATTTTGGCCACCAATGCCGAATAAGTTGCCCAGTGATATCCCAAAGTTTGAGGGGAAGCCAGGAGAAGATCTGTCTAATCATGTGATGACTTATCACCTCTGGTGTGCATCTAATTCCATTATAGATGATTCAATTCACTTACGTCTTTTTCAACGCACTCTGATTTGTCTTGCTGCCAAGTGGTACATTGAGTTGCCACGAGGCTCTTTTTAAAATTTTAGTCCCTTAGCCACTTCCTTCCTGACTCATTTTTAGCTGCCTGTCTGATATGACAATGGCACAGAATTATTAACTTCATTAAAATAGTCAACGTCCACATATATTTCAGATCACATTCATGAATGGCGACGTCGACGATGTTTAGTGAAATTTTATATTCCGGATCAAATTCTGGTAGAATGGTTTGTTAAATCATTATTACCTAAAATCACTGAGGATGTAGCTAAGGCAGGAGTTGTTACTAAAGAGCAAGTAATTGCTCAGGCTTAGTACCTTGACCTTGTTTATATGCAGTCGGGTACTTTACATGAGAAAATCCCTGACCTTCTGAAACAAAATCAAATAATTGCAGCTCCTTCAGGGTCTCATGCCATTGATGCTATGATTGGTTCCGTTAATACCAAAAGAAAGAAAAAATCTTCAAAGAATTCTTCTCCTATTATAACTTTACCAGATTCCCCGATGGGAGACTCTTCCGCTGAAATTCCTGCCGATGTCCATGTCATAGAGTCATCTACGGCCAAATCAAAATCCAGTGGTAAAAAGAAAGGGAAGAAGAAAAATAAGCAAAACTCAAAAGAGAAATGAGATAAAATCGAATCTACTAACGAGGAACGTAAACCTCGCTATCCTTGTCTCATCTGTGATGAGGAACATTTTACAAGAGATTGTCCACATCGTGCTGAGGTTGTGAAAATCGTCAAAGGTTCTCAAACGCCTACTGTCCTAAAGGATCCTTTTCCTAGCCAAGATAGTAAGATGATAGGTTCTTCCTCAAATGCCTCTGAAGAACCCATAATGATGACGTCCCATGTTAGGATTGCGACACGATCGCAAGATTGTGGAAGTAAAATTCCTTTTGGTATCAAGGAAGCAGAATCTTCTAATTCAAACCCATCAACCTCAGCTCCTTCTGGTTCCGATCCACTACAGATAGAGAAACCTAATCCAGGCTTAGTAATAAAACCACCTGCTAAAGGTATACTTCGAAAGTCATCTTCCAATCCACATGCGAGAGCTGCTCAGAATTATAACATTGTTGAAGATTTAGTTGTTTCTCCTTCAACAATGTCGGCTTTGGAGGTGCTGCAATCATGTCTAGCACAGCGTAAATTGCTATTGTTGGCTATAGGAGCTGTTGATCTTCAGGATTCGAATCTTATAATCTTCGATTTAGAAAATAGTACACCTCATCTACTTCATCAAATGGCTTTCCAGATCCTAGTGTTAGTCAAAAACAGACCTTGCTTTAGGACTGTGATTGATGAGGGAGCTTCTATGTGTATTATTTCGATACAGTGTCAGAAAGTGCTTGGTTCTCCTACACTTAATCAATCCCCGATGATTCTAAATGCTTTTGATGGCTGATCGTTTCATCCTTATGTCATTTTGCAGGACTTACCTATAGGGGTTGATGGAAAAACTATTAATCTAGATGTGGAAGTGGTTGATGCCCCTCTAGATTACAACCTTCTCTTGGGTCATAGTTGGTCTTACGCTATGACTGTTGTTGTTTCATCGGTTTTTCAGCTTATTGAGTTTCCTCATAATGGAAAGATTGTGACAATAGATCAGTTGACTTATTTTTCATCTGACCTAGCCTCTTCTGAGAGGATTTAACATGTCGCTAAAACAGCTATCCCTTACAAGGATGTTGGGGTAGGTTTAGTTAAAGATTCTAGTTTACTAGGAACTTTTTCATTTCCTCCTCCTAACATATCGCCTCCTTTTGCAACTATTCATATGATTTCGTCAAACACCATTGCTTTTGATGATCCTTGGATTGTTCCTTCGGATTCTGAGGTGGACTATTTTGGTGATGCCATGCCTTTGAGTCCCTTTGAAGTTGCTTATCAGGTTGTACAGTCGTTTTCTAACTCTAGTTCAACCAATTTTGATCTAATGAATGTGGTCCATGGAGAATCACTTTCAATATCAACCTCAGATTCAACAACATTTTCCGATCCCATTCACACTTATGAGCATATTCATGAAATTTTGTTTGTTGATGATTTACCATGGGAAGATCTTCATCATCGATCTTCGTTTTTACCTGAGCTTGATCATTTTGAAAATGATTTTTCATCTATTTTCACTACTGATTATGTCAAAGAACCGCAGAATCCATTGCAACATCCTGATTCTGAGCTGAATTTGGGGAATATTTCTCGAACGGTTCCCATTGAAATTTCAGTTAAACCCGGAATTGTTGAAAACATTCATATAGGTGCTTCTTGTACGGATGATGAAATCTAAACTTATAAAGCCCTATTTCAAGAATTCCACAACATGTTTGCCTGGTCATATGAAGAAATGCCAGGAATCAATCCATCAATTGTTGTCCATGAAATCAAAACTTACCTGCATGCCAAACCTGTCCAACAACGTTTGCGTCAGATACACCCGCAAAAAGCTGCTGCTATTAAAGCTAAAGTTGAGAAATTACTTCGAGCAGGTTTCATTTATCCCATTCCCTTAATGGATTGGGTATCGAATATTGTTCCTGTTAACAAAAAGCAAGGAATGATAAGAATATGTATTGATTATAGGGATATTAATCGAGCTTGTCCTAAAGACAATTATCCAACCCCCTATATCAATCAAATTATTGATGATTGTGCCGACAGTGAAATGTTCTCCTTTATGGATGGTTTTTCCAGTTACAATAAAATCAATATTCTACATGCCAATCAACCAAAAACGACTTTCATTTGTCCATGGGGGACATTTGCTTATTGTAAATTGCCTTTTGGATTGAAGAACGCCGGAGCAACTTTTCAAAGGGCTATGTCTTATGCATTTCATGACATCAAGCACATTGTGTAGCCTTATCTCGATGATTTACCTGCCCATTCATTACGTAGAGCCGACCATCTCACTCATTTACGAGCAATATTTATGAGATGTAGGCATTATTGAATTAGGTTGAATCCAAACAAATGTGTTTTCTATATAGAAGCGGGTCGTTTACTGGGATTTGTGGTTTCGAAAGCCAGCATTCGTGTCGATCCCTCGAAGGTTGAAGCTATTGTCAAATTACCTCCTTCTTCAACTCTTCGCCAACTCCAAATTTTGCAAGGGAAAGCAAAATTTGTACGTCGTTTCATTCCTAACTACGCCGAGATAACGAAAGGTTTTACCAAGTTGTTGAAACCGAACACTCCATTCTTTTGGGATGAGATAGCTGGAAAATATTTTGATGCACTTAAACACGCGTTGACCCATGCACCATTATTGCATCCTCCCAACTACAACCAGGATTACTTCTTGTACCTCGCCGCTTCTCATTCCACCATTGGGATGGTTTTAGTTCAGGAAAATGAATTCTACAGTGAACATGTGATTTACTATCTTAGTCGAACACTAAATCCGACTGAGCTTAAATATACACATGTGGAGAAATTGGCCTTGGTAGCGGTTCAAGTTGTCCAATGTTTTCGGCATTACATCTTATTACGCAAAACCACAGTAATTTCTGATTGTAACCCTATGGTGTATATTTTGACTAAACAATTGCTAGGGGGCAACTATTCCAAATGGATTGTTATCCTGCAGGAATTTGACTTGGAATTTGAAAAAGCCAAGGCAAAGAAATCTTTGGTTTTTGCGGAACTGATGTCTGATTTCCTGTGTACTGATACTGAAACTGTGGCGGAAGAACCCATTGCGGATGAATCCTTGTTTCTTATCAATACTCTTGATCCATGGTATGGAGATATAATTTTCTATCTCCAAACCTAATCTTTTTGACTTGAAATCTCATGATCTCACCGAAGGAAAATACGTTTCCAATCCCAACAATTCAATATTATTGGAGATACACTTTACATGGGGCAGATTCTATTTTCCGACGTTGTCTAACTCATGAAGAAGCTGAAAAGGTTCTTAATGACTGTCACTCTAGAGCATGTGGCAGTCATATGTCTGGGTATGCCACAGCCCAAAATATATTGCGTGTTGGTTATTTATGGCCATCCTTATTTAAAGATTGTATTATTGTTGTCCGGAAATGCCACAATTGTCAAATTTTTTATCGTAAGATGTGTGCTCCACCTGCTCCTCTCCACCCTATAATTGCCATCGGTCCTTCACGAAGTGGGGTATCGACTTTATTACATGTAACCCTCACTTGGCCGGGGGGGCATGCGTATATCATCCTTGCGGTAGATTATTTTACCAAGTGGGTCGAGGCAATGCCTACATTTTCGGCAGACGGCGAAACTGCTACGATTTTCGTTTTCAATCATATAGTTGCTAGATTCGTTGTTCCTCAAGAGATTATTAATGATCATGGGAGTCATTTTTGAAACATCATGATGACTGAACTAACAGATCAGCTTGGCCTGTGTCACGATAGTTCTACTCCATATTACCCACAGGCTAATGCTCTGGTTGAGGCAATCAATAAAGTTCTAGTCACTATGATCCAACGAATCATTGGGATTCATAGGTCGAATTGGTATAACATGTTATTTTCAACACTTTGGGCATATCAAACCTCAGTAAAAACATCAACTGGTTTCACTCCTTTTCAACTGGTTTACGGTTTGGAAGCAGTGTTACCCATTGAATGTGAAATCCTGTCATTGCAAATAGCCATAGAATTACTACCAGCCACTTCCGAGAGGAGAAACATTTGTTGTACTTAGCTCAGCTAGATGAGAATCGACGTGATGCTGCATTAGCTATCGAGTCTCATGCCACACCAATTAAATTTCAGTATGATCAAAATGTTACACCCCGTAATTTTTCGGAAGGAGATCTAGTCTTACTATACCATCAAGCAAATGATAAGCTAGGGGCTGGCAAATTTGTACCTATGTGGCATGGTCCATATATTGTTAAGCGAAAGCTGGCAAAAGGGGCCTATGAATTGGAAGATTTTGACGGTGTCTCTTTAGGTAAACCTAGAAATGGGCATTATCTGAAAAGATATTATGCTTAAAAGATTGGTGTGGAGATTTTTGTTAGAATAATTTCTTTCTAGTCGATGTGTTTTGGATTAGGAATATGTGCCTATTTTAGAGAATCTTTTATCATTATTCTTTCTTATCTTGATTTTACTCTTGATATTGCAGATGTCGACGTCTCTTCAAACATACATCGGTTTTGCTGATGGCGCTTGTTGTAGTACACAAAACATTTCTTCCGCAGTTTAGGTTATCTATTCACCCTCTGATGAGTTAGTATCTATGCATGGGGTAAGCCTCGGTCAAACAACGAACAAAATTGTAAAATATAGTGCAGTGATTGAGTTATTATCTGAATCCATTTCATTTGGGATTCAGAGTTTGATTGTTAGGTTAGATTCTGAACTTGTTGTATTGCAGCTTAACAGAGTTTATGCCATTAGAAATCCAGTGTTATTGAGATTATTTTTGAGAGTTCATCTCTTGGAACGTGAATTTGACTATATTGAATATCAACATATTCCAAGATATTTAAATACATTAGTAGATGTAGTTGCTTCTCGAATGTTAAATAGACATTTGCAATAAATCAAAACAGTAAATTTAAAAACATTCCATAACATGTTTTGCAAGATAGCCAGTAATAGTGATATATCATAGCATAGGAGTGTGTCAAATATACATCGTCCTCGAGCATAGGTTGAAAAACACCTTATGATCGGAAAAAATGATAGTACAAAAAGGTACAAAATGTTGTATGAGTCTACAAAGGCGATCATCCTATCACTGGTGATGATCACGATAAGACACCACTGCTCGGGCCACCCTACAAAGGAACCTCTTAAAAGGTCCTGGGACCCCAATCACATAGCGTTATAACCTAAGAGGAATGTCATCTATGCTAGTCTCTGGAATGTCTACTGTCAAGCGCTCTAGATGACTCTCCAATTTGGCCAAGGTCTCTGTAGATGGGTCCTGTGGGGTCGGTGTTGCGAAAACTGGGTGTCTTCTCTCATAGGGTTGGAGAGCGGCTGGTCGCCGTGGACCCAAATCTACATTTAAAACTTTTTACTATCAATTTTGGGGCGATTTTAAAAACAAAAAAAAAATAGTTAAAAATCTAGAAAGTGTTGAAAATGATTTTACTTGAATCATCCCAATTCTCTCCTAGTGGAAGAGCCATGTCTGGATCACCACGATAATCTATCCCAGCATATGGAAAATCCTAAATCACGAAGAGTTGGTTTCCCAACCAACAAAAATACTCTGGTGGAAATCAGACAACTTCTGTACGCTCCTCAAGATGACGGGCCATCATTGCAACCCAACGCATAATCCTAGGCTCTCGAGGAAGTTCATCCTCAACGGAAAGCTGCTGTAGGACCAACATCAGGACCCTCTCTAGACCAAAGCTGACAAACAGAAAACCATATCCAAATTTTTTTAGTTGCCCATTCTTTGCTCTAGTCAGTTGGCCTTTTACATTCGCCAACACAGCTTCGTACCAGTTGAAGACGGTACCTCGGTAACAGTCTACTGCCATTCGCATTTGGGATCTGGTAGCTAAATGCAATCTTGCGCTCCCGTAGAGTCTGGTGACAGTAAATGTAATCACTTTAAGTTCAGGATGGGAGATAGTCTTAATATCTATCTGTTTGTCCGCTGTTTTGTTATTACAAAACTCTAGTCGGAGACTAGCGACAGACTGGCCACCTGGCCTAGTCCCGAATAGAGATAATCTTTCACCTCTCTTGGGAAAACCAGTCAAAAAGTATATGTCCTCTAGCTTGATTTCGAGCTAGTGGCACCCAATAATGAAACACTGGTCCTGTGTACTCCACCTGTCCACCAGCCATTGCAAAAAGTCTACCTGAGCCCTCATGCCGGGTATGGCCCAGAATTTAAATAGTGCGCATGTTTTTAAAGCCTGTATTGAAGGTGGATGAAGTAATGCAGCTAGGTCCACATCTTCGTGCTCCCGTTCCTGCCAAACAAACATTTTGTATATCCTACATCACAAAGAAGGTGGATTAGAACATGTTACTTCAAAAGTTTTGGGTAGAAATTGGAAAAAATTGGGGTTTTAAACCATATTCCGTGGGGTCCACACCCGCTAGTTAGGGACAGTGTATAGGCTCACACTCATCCTTAAGAGCAGGTGTGGAACCCTGATTCTTTTCTCTGCATGAAAAATTTGGGGTTTGCAGGAGCCACATAGTGCACCTGCAGACCCCCCGCGAGCGATTTTTAATCAAAATTTTCCCTTAAAAATCAATTTTTAAAGACCTAAAACAAAATTTAAACGGTTGAAATGCAAGATTAGGATGATGTGGATTTCCTGGAGCTGGCGGTTTTCGTTTCCAACGGTCGGATTTTCCGCAATCTTCACATGAAGTTTCTTACCCAAAAGCTCTTTTTTCTTACTCTGAAGTCAAACAGTAAAAATGAATTTACAAAAGCCCTTTTTATAAGCTTTTTTGAATAAATGAATTTTTAATTTGTTTATTTTCTACTTTAAAAAGGTAACTTTTTGATGCATTTTTATTTATTTTAAACAGGTATGAGTAATCTTTTGAGTTTTTGTTTAGAATACTTGATTTTCAGGGATAATCGATCATTTTCGACAAAAAACATTGGAGTCCTCTTTACGCTCTTTTCTGACTCGTAAAATATGAAAAGATTGCCAAGTTTTTCTTTTTGAACTCGTTAAAACAGAATTAAAAAGACGGTCTACTTACAACTCTTTTCTGACCATGTAAACATGAAAAGTTTGCCGGACGTTTTTCGTTTCAAGTTCGATATTGGTTATAAAACGACGCGTCTTTGATCGCTTTTTTACTTTTTCGAATCAAGGCCAGTAATTATGAAAATTAATCCTTGATCGTAATGGTCAAGCGGTTCTCTCAAGTATTATTTTATACTTTTTCGGGCTTGGGAGACACAAATTTATGAAAAAGGACAACCATGGAGTTTCCTTAAGTTTTTCTTCTGACTCCTTAAAATTGAAAAACACCGAGTTTTTCCTATACTGGACTCCTTAAAATTTAACAGTAAAGGACCTATTCAATTTAAATAGGAACAAACCACTCCTTCTCAGGGTTCAAATTTAAACTAAGTTGGACTCATCCGAAGGATGAGCTTGTAACCAAGCAAATGTTATCCTCCTCAAGCTTGTCAAAAATAAAGAGGTACTTGCCAGAAATGGTGGGGGAAAAGAGAGAAAAATGAACCTGTTTGTTGTACTTTGTGTTTTAGAAAAGAATTCAATCACTCTTGAACATGACACTTTTTGTTCACCTGGGTTGGGAAATCCTTTGCCTAACAGTTAATCGAACCATATTGAAAGTCTTCAGTCGGTTTCTAGGTATTAGCTTTGGGTTAATTGTCACCAAAGCATTTGTAGTGTCGTTATGTGTTCAAGAGGTTAGTTCAAATAAACCATTCATCTGTAAAATATCTGTCATCCATTTTGACCATCCCTGAGTTAGTCCTTACCAAACATATTTCTTCAAACTTGATCTATGATTTCATGTTGTAGGCTTGCCTATGATGGATCTCTTTCTATCGACTTCAGCTCATTATCTAGAAAGATGATCTAGAAATCGTCAGTACCTTGAAATCTGCATGCCTCAATGGCAGGTTTCTCGCCTTCGACGACAGGTTGCATCATTGACCTTTGATCAAAGGATTTCGTGACATGTTCGAAATCAACTCATTTATTCACATTTCATGGATTGTACTGAGTACTTTAAGAGCCATTGACATTACTGGTGGTTTCTCTCACACTTGTTAATAGTTTACATCATTAACTGGTAATCAAGTGGTTTCTACCATGTTTGACTTCGACACATTCATTCGCGTGGATAGAATCGTACTAGTTCGAGAAGTAGAAATCAAGACCCTGGATCTAGTTTCCACCATCCAGGCTGCAAGGAATTTTGTTATTCATTATACATTGGACTATTCATAAACAGATGGCTACGCCCATACTGTGTCTACATATGTCTATACTTGTGATGTACTACAAAATCATTCCTATATCAGAACAGTTTAGTTAGTTCTCTAGTCAGTTTTTGATCTGAGTATGGGAATGCCTACCTCAGCGATGATATCATCACACACACACACACACACACACAGATATATATATATATTTTGTATTGAATGTTTTGTACAGGTTCCGACCAAAGTGTCCACAAGATGATCCTTGAAATGATAAAGTACTTCACTCTTCTTCGATGATATTACTATCCTCATCTATTATAGACTTCGCACTTTAGGGGGAAATCTGTTGCACAAACAATTGTCACCATGACTTTCTGCAATCTGTGTGACTCTATCACCACTCATACTTACCTCCTTTGCAAGTCTTAAGCCTCAGTTCTTCATGTCAAGCCTTGAAAATGAAAGAAAGTCATTAAGAATATCTAAAACTCTGGTTCCTCACTTTCTCTTAGCATTACTTGCGGTCCCGCACCTAATGGTCATGTCCCCTACGAACCTGACCGCTCTGTTTCTGTATAATGGGTGCAGACCCCTGTAAAAGTCAAAAAGGCGCAAGTACATTCTTAAAAACTCACTTTGAGTCATTTCTGGAAGCTTCTAGAAGGAATCTTGAGGTGGCAAGTTCGCTCCTTCATGGTTCATGCATCCCATACCTAAAGGAGCTAACCCCTTGATGTGAGGAGCTTATCCCTTTGAAGGAGGACTCTATCCCTTCATAGGTGGATCTGTAACCTCCTTCCTTTGCACTATAAAATGAAGCATTGGGCTGGTTACTTGGGAGGTTGAAAGATGAATATTTTTGAGGTGAAATGCTGCTGGAACTTTGTCTTCTTAATTGAGATTTTGAGAGGAGAGATCACATACCTTTTAATCTCATTTGGAAGAGAGTGAGGCTTGTCAAAGTAGAGGAGATTCTTGTTTGGACCCTGGGAAGAGCTTGTACAACATCAAGGCACCAAGGTTGTAAAGTTCTTCTATTTTCAAAATTAATACAATCAAGTTTATTTTTCTCAATAAGTTGTGTTTAATTGTTTATTTTATGAACTCCTTGATCTTCATAATGAACATGATTTGTTATATTAGCTATGCAAGTGTTATTTGATGTGTGTTTGTTTGTGTTTGCATTCTCAAAAGGAAACTCTTTCAGATGGTCGAAGTGTGGCTACCACAAACTAGTGTTGGACTTAAGGTAGGGTCTAAAACACCTTTTCGTTTTTATTAATGAATCACAATATGTTTAGAGAAAGGTAGATTTGCTTGTCCTGCTTGTTGCTAGATATCTGTTGATACTAGGGAGATTGGTCTTGTCCGTAAGAACGATTTATCCAGCCAACAGGAATTTCCTTCCTTTAGCCTGAGGTTCAATCTAGGTGATAACATAGTGGCAACCATACTGGGGAATGAAATACCAATCACACCGGTAATATCTTTCATTTGAATTCTTAAGCTTATGGATGATGAGTTTTAGAATTTATTAGGTTGAATTGGAAAGTTATAAAGCAATATATAAAACTTCAAAATTTGAGCACACTAGCTTTGAGAAAGTACACTAGACCCAATCCCAATCAAAATCCTACCCCAGTAGTGGATAATCCTAATATGATTTCAAGAAGACTCAAAAGACAAGAAACTTCAGTCAGTCCCACACCTTCAATAAGAGTAGATTCATGCCCTGATGAGTGGTTGTTTTTAGAAGATCTCCCCTTTGATTTTTCATTTGACATTTCCCTATTCAGAACCAGGTTTGAAAGTGCACTTGGTGACATAGTTCTCGATCCCGAGCTTATTGCATATCTCTAAATACAAAAGGCAAACCAGTCAATTGATGAGTATATTCTAAATTCCACTCAATCATCCCTCACTACTGCTAAGATCCCTGAGCTTTCTGAACTGGTGTCCACTACCCTCAGTTCATCATTATTCCCTTCAACCTCTAAAGTTCATTCCCAACATCCATTCATACCTGCACTTCACCATAAACCTATCATTCCCCATCAATCATCGATTACTCCCAGTTCTCCATCAACTCCTAGTAGCCCAATCCTTGTTTTAAATCCACCTAGATTTATGGTTCCCCGGTATGCACCCCTTGTTTTACCTCAGAATCTTGGTGCCATGCCTGCTGATTATCAAACTAAAATACCTTTCTTTGATGCCACTCAAACCATTACAACTCGGCAACATGTTGATAGAATGAATGATTTCTTTGACCTCCATGAAGTAGAAATTGAAGATGTGTCGATGAGATTTTTTGTACAAAGCTTTGGAGTTGAAGTTCGAAAATGGTTCAGAGATTTACGAGCAGCTTCTATCACCACTTTACCAATCCTCCATAGGCAATTCCTGGATCAGTGGGAGGTGAAGAAGAATCCACTTCAGATTTTGTCTGAGTATGAGAACATCAAGAGAAATGTCGGTGAAAGTGTGCAAGACCATTATGTGAGTTTTAATGAAGTATATAATGTTATTCCTACTAACATTAAACCACCAAAGGGATTGGATTTGCTTAAATTTCCAGACGGTTTCAATGTTGATATGGCATATCAATTGCGAGAACGTGATCCAACCACACTAGAAGACATGCAAAAGAATGCAGTGAGTGTAGAGGCAAACTTGTTGGCCAAAAGAGCAAGAATGAGATCTGAGAAGAGAGTGACCATAAAATAAGAAGCATCTACTTCAGATGTAAAGATGGATACATTGATTCGAACAGTGGAAAGGATGGTTGAGCGGTTAACCATTAGTGATAGACCTGAAACACCAATCTGGAATCCAAATTTTAGAGGACAACAGCAACCCCAATTCCGAATCAAGCAGAGAGAAAAAAGGCACCTAAGAAAATAGCGCAACAACAGTAGATCGGAACTCCCTTACAACATAATTATGTTCAAGGAATGGAAGAAGAAGATGATGAATATCCGGTAATTGAAGCAAATCACTTTTTCACTGCTGATGGTATGCCTATATTTCTGACTGAAGATGAAGAATATGTAGAAGTTATAGACATTCAAAGGGATGAAGATTACATCTTAGCAGATGATTTAGTTTTAGAGGGTGAATCTGATTATTATCAGCATGGAGAAATTTTTGTCATTTGCCAATTTTTGAAATTCTACACACAGGAAAACTGCCTAGACGCGCAGCACCAACAGCGTTGCACTTTTCCTAGGGGCACCCAATGAAGAAATGGTTTACATTTTTGGATTCAGAGCGATGAGGACATGCACCCTACTGATTTTCAAATTTTTCTAGGCAGAACTGGTCCACCAAAAGGTCAAAAAAACACCCTCAAAATGACCTTTCTGCCACCTTTTGGACACACTGAAGCAGTCTTGGGAGAATCAAGTTTTGAGGGGTCAAAAGAGCTTCAAATGTAGAAATTCTAGTTTTTTTGGAAATTCAAATTGAATACCTTTCCAATGAGCTATCATGGGCTCAATTGGGATGCCGATAAGCCCTCCAAAAGGGACCTGAAAGTGGCGTTGTGTGTTGGGCTAGTGGCGCTGCGCGTAGGGCAGTTTTTGCTCAGAATGGCTAGTTTTCCATATTTTGATTGTGTTCTTACATTATCTACCATGGATGATGATTCACCTTTTTAAATGATGACTTGAAATGTAATTATGATATATAAATAGTAATAGAGGGAATATTCATTTATTTAGAAGTCAGTTTGAGCTCAAATGAATCATTTTTTTCACTTTTAGAGGCAAGCTGTTGAAATGCCTATATTCTTGTTTCTTGTTTAGTATTCGTTATATTAGCTCCTCATCTTATGGATTCAACCCCTGAGGATGGGAGGAGGTTGAATTCTTTTCTATATCTTCTTATTCTTTCTCATTGTAAAGGGTTGGACTCAGTGGGATGCTCAAACCTTGATTGTACACTTTTTGTAAGCAGTTTGCAGGAGATTAATAAGAATTGCAAATATTTTTATGGGATCCATGTGGTATGATTTTTAGTACATTTTCTTCTCCTGTGATTATGTGTTAATGTGTTTTATCTATTCCATTAATCATTTCATTGCTTCTAGTTGAATGTTTTCAAGTTGATAGGTAGAATTCATTACATCAGTGCTCTACCTTGGGAAACCATTCACCATTTCATGTTTCTCTACAACGTAGGAAGGATCCACGGTCTCACATGCTCTTCTTAGCTTCTCACCAGTCTAAAAAATCTCACCCCATCAAGCTCTTGAGAGCTAAAGCCTATGCCTACTTTGCCCCATTGAACACCCTGCAATTTTGACCTAATTCCCTAGACCTAAACTGTCATATATATGAAAATTTTAGTCATCATTTAAAACCAATTAATGACCAAAGAAATATGACTAAATTTTAGTCGTGTTATAAGATACTATGAATTAGCTACTAATAGTCATATATATATATATGCAAAATTTAGTCATCATTTTAATCATTAATTTATCATTTGCAGTAGTCATTTATCTTTTTTTGGTATTTTCATATTCATTATATAAATGATCGATTTAGTAGTTTCTATTCATTTCATTTAATTTCATTCATAATCATTATAAATGACTAATTTAGACATATATTCATTTTCATCATTAATTAGTATAAACAACTAATGTAGTAGTTTTAGATTGATTTTATGTGTTCATTATTAATCAACATAAATTAATTAGTATGATTTTGCGACTAAATTTAAAAAAAATGCCATACAATATGCATGTTTATCTAATATGATAATGCAAAGTTACATATGTTAATTACAAGACTAAATAATATCAAATGCAAATAAAAATAATTTCAACCATATAAATCTTATTATATAAAATATCAAGTATTACAATATGAGTTTCCAACTTAATATTGGTTGGACTACAATTTACCCATGAAATATTATTTCATCATTTCAAAACATTATCATTGTGTTGCCAAAGCATTGCAAGTGAATTCACAAACTCTGAAGTCTTGACCATCAGTCTCTATGAGTGTATCTTATGCAAGATATTGGCTCTAAGTGTATCACTATACATATTCTCCTCTCTCTCATTTTGCATTTGTCGCTCTAGTGTTATTGTTCTCCTCTTTCTTCAATTGCTACTTCTTACCATCAATATTGAGTTCCTCTCTTGAAAATGAAAGAAGATACAATGAAAAGTATAAGACAACAATGATGATGAATACTTGAATATAAAATAAAGTAGAATATAAAATATTTGTACGACATATACCTCAACATTCGATAGTGGCCACTATGCGGCTCGATTACATGTATAAACAAAGAAAATAAAACATCACCATAGAAAATAACACCTTAGGAACCTAGTATTCAACCTTCAACAAATCCTTAGGTACAATCATACCAACTAAGTTACATGTTAAAAATATTAGGCAACTGATAACTTGTGAAAACAAATGGAAAAAAAAAAATCAGTGTAAAGAATATCCTTATTTCTTATTCTAAAAGAGTCATGTTTCTTAAATTTAGATATTCTTTTTCCCACATTAAAGGTTCCTCACTATTATGACCTATGTTTTTAAGATCATGAGATTGATAAAACATCACATTAGATTGTGGAGACAAAAATGATTCAACTTTCCAAGATGAGTACCTCACTTGGTTGAATGAAGGTGCTAGTTGTGAGTAGTGTTAAAAGCTTAGGGAAGCAAAACACTAAGGCATAAGAAAATATATCACCACTTATCCACTGAAAGAAAAAATTTCAATCCCACAATGGCCTTTGGGATTACATTTCATTGGATGGATATCACACTTTGAGAGATGATTGTCTAATACAATGAGAAACATACATATATTGTCATAATGCCCCTCATAGTCAGACCCTATAGTTGTGTATTATAATATTAGTCATATTATAATATTTAATTATAAATTATGGCTATTATATTATTATTAGTTTGAATAATTAGTCTGAAATTGTGTTTTTAGTGTTTTTGTATACATGAAAATATTCAAGAAAAAAGGTACCTTTTGTGACTAGTTAATTTCAAGTGAATATAAATTTAACATGTAATATACAAGTCATAAATACACATATGAACATAGGGGCTTGATACTTATTTAAGATTCATCAAGAAGGTTTGATGTCCTCTCACAATAGATGAATTATCATCTATTAGGTCATATATTCATTAAAATTTCATTTACTAATCAAAACATGATAAGAGCCATAATTCAAGTTTGTCATAAAATCATGCTTATAACTAGCATATAACCAGAATAATAACAATGATAGAACAACCATTAAATCCACATAGTAAAAGTAAATTTACTCATGAAATACAAGGAAAAATAGCTCTTGTTAACATATGCAAAATCCAACCAAGTTAGGGACTTTCACGTACCACCCGACCATAGATTGGGTTGAACCAAATCTTTCTTTCAACCAATCACCCCCATGCTATATTCCAATCATGAATGTGGGACTCACAACAAAACCAACCATGGCTTCTCAAGCTTTATTGTGTATCCCACCATTACTGGTCAAGGGATTCCTAGGCCTGAAACCCTCATCTATACAACAAGGCTTTACCGTATATCCCGCCATTACTGTTCAGGGGATTCCTAGGCCCAAACAAAAAAATATACACTACCAGTGTTTACCTAAATACCACCATATATTAATCAATGGATCACTAAGCTCTAAACAAGCATGGATGCTATTAGTGTCAGTATCTGCATACTTCCATCAGGGATCAAATTTGCTCTTTGCATTTTTATTTTTGGGGTCCCATACTGAAATTTTGACATCATTTCATTAGGTCATGTTAAGTTGATTCATTGATGGTTGTCTTCTCTTCTAAAAATCCAATTTCTCCCTCATAGAGTATACTTGTTGACCCTTCTTCAGGCTGTCTTCAGTTATGGTTTCATGGTCAATATTGCAATCATCTTTTATTAGGTCATAGGGCATGTTTTCCATTAGGTCTTAGGGTTTCATCACCAAGGTCAAGATGCTTGATTTTAAAGTATAAATAAAGGTCATCAAGGGTATGAGAATGATAAATAAGTCAAACATGATGGCTTTTAGGTCATAGTCACTGAAAAATTATCTTTTAACCTAATGTATTTTTCACCTCAAAAACATGTTTTTGAGGTGAAAACAGAGTATTTTGAGTTTATTTGTATTTCTTATGTAATTTTAAGTCACTATATGTAATAAATGATCCCAGCTGCACCAGAGCATCTCTCCTTACTGCAAGACAAAGAAACACTACAAAAATCAGTTCAAGATGAGCGTTATTCACCTGCAAAGACACAGAAGAAAAGGCATTAAAATAGAGTATTAAAGAAGGACAAGAAACATTAGAAAGTGGGGTTTTCAAGTGAAAAATCAAAATATACTCCTATTCAAGCTCTCACATTTCATTTCTAAGTTCATTGTTCTCATTTGGAAGGAAAGGAGTCAAAAAGTGAGAAGAAGAGGCAAGCATGAGGAAGTTTTGGGTGAAGGAAGGTTGGCGCTGCACTTCTAGAGTAGTGGTTGAGTGGTGCTACATGTTGGCAGAGCGGTGATGCGCTTCTGAGGTAGGCAGGTTAGCACTGTGTGTTACACTGAAATTTGTCACCATGACTATCTGCAGTTAATATGGCTCCATCAATAGTCATATTATCCTCCTTGTCAAGCCTTATACCTCTGCTCTCCTTGTCAAACTTCAAAAAAGAGAGAAAGTCACTAAAAAACATGTTTATCTCTGGGTACGCAGGTTCTCTCTACCTTGCCTGCGTGTACGCATCCCAAACTCATTGTACCTGCGTACTTTTACGCTCTGTAAGTCAAGGGATGGGTGCGTACCCCTGTAAAGGTCAAAAGGCACGAGTTTCATCTTAAAAAAGTTACTTGTGGTCACTTCTAGAGCCTTCTAGAAGAGTGTTTGACGTGTATTGAGCGCCTCCAGATGGTTCATGCATCCCCATGATAGAGGAACTTATCCCATCAAGAGAGGAGCTACCCCATCCAAAAGAGGGAGTATCCCATTGATGTTGGACCTGAATAACTTCCTCTAGAACACTATAAATACAAGCATTGGGCCAAAGGATGGGAGGTTGAAAGCTGAACATTCCAAAGGGTAGATGCTGCTGGAATTAGGACTTCCTTGTAGAAGCTTGTGAGGAGAGATTACCATCCTTTCTTGTTTCATTTGGAAGTGGGTGAGCTTGTCAAAGTAGAGGAAAACTCTTGCTGGACCCTGGGAGGAACTTGCACAACACCAAGGCTCAGGTTGTAATGGTTTCTTTTTTGTTTCCTTAATACAAATAAGTCCATTCTTCTCAATGATTTGTTGTTAATGAATTGTTTCATATACTCCTTGGTCTATATGTTGAATATGCTTTGTTTTATGGAATATTCAGGTGTTATGTAATCGTTTGATTTTTAGTGTATGCAGGTTTCAAAGTGAAGGAGGAGCTCATCTGGATCGACGAGGCTGGACTGCTGCAACAAGCGTTGGACTTG
This sequence comes from Pinus taeda, assembly GCA_000404065.3. Lineage (NCBI taxonomy): Eukaryota > Viridiplantae > Streptophyta > Pinopsida > Pinales > Pinaceae > Pinus > Pinus taeda. The sequence continues at coordinate 55,150 of APFE030762150.1, read as the reverse complement.
AGGTAGGATCGAAAAACACTTGGTTTCTCATAGAATAATGTATGTTTAGAGAAGGATTGCTCTTAATTGTCTTGTTTGTCACTAGAGAGTCTTAGACTCCTAGGGAGGTTAGTTTTGTCAGCAAAAATAACTCTCTCCGCATGACAAATTGGCGACTCTGCTGGGGACTCCATTGATGTGCTTGATTTTTCCTTTGAGTATTACTTTGATCTGAAAAGAGTCTTGTTTCTTTTGTTTTTTTGTTTGACTGTGTTTTTGGGTGGGTTAGCTTAGATTCAAGTTAGAATTTAGTTTTTCTTAATTTTTCCATAGTACGCATCCTCTGAGTTAGACACAGTGCGTACCTGTATGCACTGTATCTTTGCACACAGAGCGTGGACGCACCTGGTTAAACAGGCTGCCTGCGTACCCTGTTAAAATTGAGAAATTTTCAATTTTATCCATTTTTTCCCTTTAGATTTTGTTTTCATTAGTCTT
>APFE030762150.1:0-15565 GCA_000404065.3 Pinus taeda | reverse complement strand
TCCTTAATTGTAGCACAACTTACTATTTTTAGCAATTTTTCGGGTCCTGAACTTCCGGAGCCGTTTTGAGGCCCTAAATGACGTTTTTTGGGGAATCCAGGGGCAACATGGGTCCATCAGTTTTTCATTACTGATGGTATGCCTATATTTCTGATCGAAGATGAAGAATATGCAGAAGTTCCAGACATTCAAAGGGATGAAGATTACATCTTAGCAAATGTTGTAGTTTTAGAGGCTAAATCTAATGATTATCAGCGTGGTTATATAAATGCTTTTACTGCACAGTAAAGGCAGTATTCTTTAAGGAGCAGAGTTGTACCGGTCAATCCCATTCAGAAAATAAAGGATGTGCAATCCAAGAATGATTCCTCAAACATTCAAAAGAAAGGGAAAGAGCTTGCTGATTCGAATCCGAGCAAAGTACCATCAACAAGTATCACTGCAAATGAGAAGAACAATCAGCAAAAATATAGTGCAGTGAAAAAGCAAGCAGATAAGAAGGACATTGGTGTCAAAGAGGTAGAAAAAGTTTCATCCTTTAATTTAGAAAGTGAAATTGCTAAATTAAAAGTTTCCATTCCTTTGACTGAGCTGGTTAAGAATAGAAATTATAAACATAATGTATCTAGAATATTACAAATTGATCCTTTGTTAGACATGGTGAATGCCAAAGATGATCGTCCTGAACTCATGTTTGGTCTAGCCATAGAAGGTCAGCCTGAAGATAGTGAAGTCCCTCCCTTTTATCTGGGTCTTAGACTACATTAGTATATTCTCCATAATGCTATGTTAAATTTCGTAGCTTCCCACAATTTGATGCCTAAAGCCATTATGGAAAAGTTGGGTTTGGATATCACCTAGAAATATCATGATCTGTACTCATTTGACTCAAGTAGAGTTCATTGCATTGGTCTCATCAAAGATTTGGTGGTTTCTTTAGATCAAATCCTAGCCAAAAATGTCTTGATGGATGTGGTAGTTGTTGATATACCACCTCGATTTGGTATGCTATTGTTTATATTGTGGGGTGCTAAACTAAAAGGCACTCTACAACTTGATTTCTCTTATGCTACCATCCCTGTTTTCGGTCAATTGAGGAAGTTGTATCGAGAAAAGAAAATGAAGTATATGATCACTAGTAAAGAGAAGCCTGTGAATCATCCAATAAATGTTGTACATACTGATTTAGAGTACTTTGTTTTGTACTTTGATAGTGGATTGAATGATGTAGATATTCAGCTTGTAGAAGTAGATGATGTACTAGAAATTTCTGAGAATTTTAGAGTAGTTCTTAATCATGAGAAAGAAAAAATAGCAAGTTCTTCTAAGTAGCCTACACAACAGCAAAAGGTCAATGAAGAGAATAAAAATGAAGTAATCAGCCAAGGTAAGAAAGAGAAGGAAACAAAATTTCAGCATCTAGAATATGAAGTCGGCCTTTGGAGCATGAACTTTGATGGCGTTGTGGGTAAGGACAGTGTTGGTATTGGAATTTGGATTTGAAGCTCTGCTTTCTAACCTGCTAAAGTCCAAAGTAATGTTAGAGTATGTTCCTACAAGTTAGCCTTTGATTGCTCTAATAATGAAGCAGAGTATGAGGCTTTGATTACAGATCTTAGAATTTTGAAGAAGCTCAACGTGAAAAGGGTTTCTATTTATGGTGATTCAGAGCTGGTCATTAAATAGGTAAAATGAGAATATCAAGCGAAGCATCCATGGATGAGAGCCTACAAAAACGCAGTTCTGGATATTTTGATGATGTTTCCTTAATATACCTTGATAGCAGTACCCCAGACTCAAAACATCATTGCAGATTCACTCGCCACTACGGCCAGCAATTTGAAGATTCCAATGAATTCTAGCAACAAATTTGAAATTTATGTCAAACGTAGGCCTGCTATTCCTAATAACTTGATGTATTGGCAAGTGTTTTGGGATGATAATGAAATTAATGCCTTTTTGCAGAATGAAGGAAAGTTTAAGAATGCTTCCATTGATGATGATTGTGATTCCAATGAACAAGAGATTGAGGTAAATCAGATGGAGGTTTTACAACTGAAGGATAATATCATTCCTAGAGATCTCATATCTTTAGAGGAGCTTGTTGATCAGGATGATGTGGCAAGAAAATTGACCTTTATTCCTACGAACAAAGGAAATGAAGATGTAAATATTGGAACAGTAAACAAGCCCAAGCTTGTAAAATTATCAAAAGCATTGTCTCCTGAAGTAAAGGCTAAGTATGTTAGATTAATTTCTGAATTTTCTGATGTCTTTGCATGGGATTATTCATATTTGAAGGTGTATGACAAGGATATCATTCAGCATACTATTCCTATCAAGTCAGATCAAAATCCTTTTAGACAGAAGTTGAGAAGAATCAATCCAAAGCATTGCCATCCATCGAGAAAGAGGTAAATAGATTGTTTAAAGCTAGCATCATTGTTCCAATTAGACTTTTTTATTGGATTTCAAATTTGGTCCCACTACAAAAGAAGACCAAAGAAATAATATTGTGCATAGATTTCCGGAACCTCAACAAGGTATCTTTAAAGGATAATTACCCACTTCCTAACATGAACCATATTCTGCAAAGAGTAGTTGGAGCATCACAGATGTCACTACTTGATGGTTACTTAAGCTATAATCAGATCTTGGTACATGAAAAAGACCAAGACAAAACTGCCTTCACAACACCTTGGGGAACTTTTTAGTATTGCCAAAATTCCATTTAGATTGAAGAATGCCAAAGCCACTTTTCAGCGGTTAATGGACATAGCTTTTGCTAATGAGAAGGATGTTTTCTTGGTAGTTTATTTAGATGATTTGATGGTATTTTCTGGTTCTGATGATGAGCATTTGCACCATTTGAGAATTGTATTTCAAAAATGTAGGAAATTCAGGATTTCTCTCAACCCGAAGAAGAGTCTTTTTTCCATGGACGAGGGTAAAATCCTTGGTAATATCATTTCTAAAGATGGTATTCACATTGATCCTTTAAGGGTAGAGGTGATCTAGAATATAGACTTTCCACACAACAAAAAGGAGATTCAGGCTTTCAATGGTAAAATGAATTTCTTACGTAGATTTATACCAAATTTGGATGAACATTTACTGAAATAACTAATATGTTGAAGAAGGACAACACTGTGAAATGGACCAAGGATGCCATGAAATCATTCAATTTGGTAAAGTTTTCTTTGACTACAGCCCCAATCTTGATTAGTCCTGATTATACTCATGATTTTATTATATTTTCATTTGCATCCAAGCACACCATGGCTACGGTTTTGATGCAAAAGAGATATCAAGTGGAGCAACCCATTGCTTTTTCAGTAGGACTATTCGAGATGCTGCCTTGCGGTACAATATCATTGAAAAACAAGCATTGGCTCTTATAAAAGCATGGAAGGATTTCAGAGTATACATTTTGCATTCAAATACTATAGCCTATGTTCCTAATGCAGCAGTCAAAGATGTTCTCATGCAAACTGATCCGGAGGGAAGAAGAGGTAAGTGGATAGTAGCAACATTGGAGTATGATCTTGAGATTAAGCCTATCAAACTAATCAAATGACAAGGCTTGGAAAATTTGATGGTTGAATGAAATATGCATGCTCTAGACATAAATATTATTGCAGCAATGTCAGAGGATGAAGATGGTGGCTCACTCATTCAGGTATCAGAAATTTTTCTCAAATCACCTTAATATTCTGATATAGTTTATGTTCTTCAACATCTTTCGCCACCTCCTGGAATGTCAAGAAGTAAAGGTAAACTCAAGTCTGCAAAATTATGCATTTGAAATAGTGATCTCTATTGGAAAGATCCGGGAGGAGTTCTTCTTAATTGTTTGGTTGAAGATGAAGCTTAGCAGGTAATGAATGATTTTTATAGAGGTGATTGTGGCGGTCATTTGTTTTGGAAAACAACAACTAACAAAGTGTTGCGAGTAGGATATTATTGGCTGTCTTTGTTTTCAGATTTGTATAAGACAATGATGGGCTGCCATGAATGCCAAGTTTTTCAAGGAAAAAGGAAGTTGCTTCCTCTTCCTTTGAATCTAGTTGAAGTAAATGCACCTTTCTAGTAGTGGGGACTTGATTTCATAGGGGAAATCCATCCCACATCATCAACACAACACAGATTGATTTTGACAACTACCGATTACTTCACCAAGTGGACTGAGGCCATTCCAACAAGGCAAGCCACGAACAAGGTAATTATCCAATTTTTAGAATCTAATATCTTGTCTAATTTTGGGTGCCCACACAAGATTATAATAGATAATACAGTAGCATTTAATTCCAAGAAGATGGTTGAGTTTTGGAACAAGTACAATATTACAATGGGTCATTCCATGACATACTACCCACAAGGCAATGCATTGGCTGAATCATCAAATAAATCTTTGGTGAACATTATCAAGAAAATGTTAGAGGCAAACAAGAAGAATTAGCATCGGAATCTTATTAATGCCTTGTGGGCCGACATAGTGAGCAGCAAGAAATCCATAGGTATGTCACCTTTTGAGTTGGTTTATGGTACTGATACAGTATTTACTACATCACTTGCAGTCCCGGTCATGAGATTATTACAGGAAGCTGGCAGCGAAGAGGATGATATTCAGTGCATAATTAATCAAATGATTCACCTTTAGCAAACAAGGGAAGAGGTTTCCCAAAACACTTTCCAGTTGCAAGAGAAGATAAAGAAAACTTTGGACCGCAAAACCAAAGTAGAAAAGTTTCAACTGGAAGATGTAGTGCTACGGTGGGATGCACAAAATGAGGAAAAGAGAAAGCATGGTAAGTTTGAAAATTTATGGAAATGACCGTATAAAATCTCATATTATCGTGGATAAAATGCATTTTTGTTGAAGGAAATGGATGGTCAGGATTGTTCAGGAGGGCCAGTGAATGGTAGGCTCTTGAAGCACTACTACTATTGAGATTGTTCCCTTAAGTTACTTCACGTTCATTGTATATACTAGTTTGATTTTCCTTGCAAGTTTTGAAGTACACTGTCATTTGAGCTTGGGCCCTGAAGTGAAGGCTATAAAGTTTGAATGAAAAAGGCCAATTTTAGTGTCAGTATTTGCATACTTCCATTAGGGATCAAATCCACTCTTTGCATTTTCATTTTTGGGGTCCCATACTGAAATTTTCGCATCATTTCATTAGGTCATGTCAAGCTGATTCACTAATGGTTGTCTTCTCTTCTGAAAATCGAATTTCTCCCTCATAGAGTATACTTGCCGACCCTTCTTCAGGTTGTCTTCAGTTATGGTTTCATGGTCAATATTGCAATCATGTTTTATTAGGTCATAGGGCATGTTTTCCATTAGGTCTTAGGGTTTCATCACCAAGGACAAGATGCCTGATTTTAAAGTATAAATAAAGGTCAAAAAGGGTATGTGGATGATAAATAAGTCAAACATGATGGCTTGTAGGTCATAGTCACTGAAAATTTGTCTTTTAACCTAATGTAATTTTCACCTCAAAAACATGTTTTTGAGGTGAAAACAAAGTATTTTGAGTTTATTTGTATTTCTTATGTAATTTTAAGTCACTATATGTAATAAATGATCCTAGCTGCACCAGAGCATCTCTCCTTGCTGCAAGACAAAGAAACAATTCAAAAATCAGTTCAAGATGAGCATTATTCACCTACAAAGACATAAAGAAGAAAAGGCAATAAAATAGAGTTTTCAAGAAGGACAAGAAACATTAGAAAGTGGGCTTTTCAAGTGAAAAATTAAAATCTACTCCTACTTAAGCTCTCACATTTCATTTCTAATTTCATTGTTCTCACTTGGAAGTTAAGGAGTCAAAAAGTGAGAAGAAGAGGCAAGCTTGAGCAAGTTTTGGGTGAAGGAAGGTTGGCACTGCGCTTCCGGAGCAGTGGTTGAGTGGCATTGTGCATTGGCAGAGTGGCGCTACGCTTCTGAGGTAGGCAAGCTGGCATTGCACATTGAAGACTTGGTGTTGCGCGTTGAGACTGGCACTGTGCGTCAGGGAAAAATTCACAGTGTAATTTTACACTAGCACTGCGCTTCTAGGGTGGCGTTGCGCGTCTGTGCACCAGTGCTGCATGTTGTGCAGGAGGGCTAGAAAAGCCTCAGATCTTCCAACAAACCTCAAATTTATCTCTCTTTCCATCATTGCAAGTAAGTTGACATCCCTCACTTCAGTTTTGGTTTGCTTATCAACATCATAAGCATCATTTTCCTTGATAAATAAAAAACCCTAAAAAATCTCAGCATGATGCCCATAACAACATATTGGAGTTTTATAACATATCTCGTTGCGGTATTTAAATAGAAACCATTCATAAATATGTACATATACGAAAACTCATTTTCCTTCATCAGAAAATAATGAAGGATACATAGCCCGCATATGATCAACCATCTCCCAGGTAGCTTCATCAGGCCCAAAGTTCTTCCCCTGCACTTTAACCTGCTCAATTTCTCAGTTTTGGAGCGTGAGCATCTTTCGTTGCAATATGCACTGAAGGTTGGAATTTTCCTTCTGGATCCACCTACAATGCAAACCCATCAATAACATAATTAACATCCTTTACATATATTTTAAGCAATGAAACATGGAAAACATCATGGACTTTCACTGTGAGAGGAAGTGCAACTCTGTAGGCCACTATTCCAATCCTCTGAAGGATCTCAAAGGGACTGCAATACCAAGGCGTCAGCCTCACACATGACCTAATCGTAAGGAAATATTCTTTGGCTTGATGCACAAGTTCACATGTTCCCCAACCTAAAACTCCTTAAATTCCATGTGTGAATTCACATAAATCTTATGTTTATCCTCTATTTCCTTTAGACTCTTCTTTATAACTTGCATTTCCTATTCTATCTCTACCAACATGTCCGGTCCTATCAACACCATTTTCAATGGATCACTCCAGTTGATAGGATTTTTCTAACTCTTCCCATAGAGTGCCTCAAGCAGACTCATCCTCAGTGACTTTTGATACCCATTTTTGTAGGAAAACTCTACGAGTGGAAGGTAGTGTTCCCACTTTCATTGCTGATGCATAACATACATCCTCAACATATCATCCAAAATCCTATTGATCCTCTCTGTTTGCCCATCTTTCAAGGGATGATAAGTTGTATTGAAAGCCAAATTTGAACCCAAACTTGCAAATAACTCCTTCCAAAACTTGGAAGTGAACTTATCATCTTTGTCTGACACAATCTTCTTCGGAACACTATGCAACCTCACTATCTCCTAAATGAAAACCTGTGCTACACCACTAGTTGAATAAGTACACTTCACTTGAATGAAGTGTGCTACCTTTTTCAACCTATCAACCGCAACCATAATAGAATCACGTTGTCTATATGTCCTTGACAAACCTCTAATGAAATCTATGGAAATGACTTCCCATTACCATTCTAGAATTGAAATCAGTTGTAGTATACCACCTGGATAATTGAACTCTTCTTTTACACGTTGAAAATCAAAAAATCTAGCCACAAACTTTGCCACTTCCTTCTTTAGATTCAGCAAATAGTAGAACTTATTCACCACTATCAATGTCTTCTGATATCTTGGATGATCTGAATATGGCATAACATGAAATTCCCTCAAGATAAGATTCTTGAGTTCACTATTGTATGGTACATAGATCCTGTCCCTAAATTTGACCAAACCATCCGCTATGACATGATTGTCCACATCCAAATTACCTAGATTGTGCTGCTATAACATGTGGCTAAGCTCCCTATACCTGTCATCCTATTGTCTTGCTTGTAAAATATAATCATGTAAATCTGTTCCATATGAAATCATAGCTACTATGTGGTTTACCTGCACTCTTATGTTAAGAGCATATGCAACCATGTTCTCTTTTCCCTTAATGTACCTAATCTCGAAGTTAAACTCACTGATCGTGGCCAACCATCTATATTTCTTGGAATTAAATTTGGTTGGTCAAATAGGTATCTCAATCCAGTATGGTCACCCATCAATACAAACCTCCAACCAAGAAGATAGCATCTCCACAACTTCAATGCATGGACAATAGTTGCCAACTCAGGATCATGTGTAACGTAATTTTTCTCGTGCTCATTCAATTTAATTGATTCATAACATACAAACTATACCACTTGCATCAAGACTCCACCAAGCCCTTTATTGTAGTAATATGTACACACCACAAACTCTATATCTTGGTCTGCAATCTTGAGAACTGGAGCATTTGTCAACAATTGCTTCAACTACTCAAAACTTGGTGCAAATTCTTCTGTCCATTCAAATTTCTTTCCTTTCCTCTACAATGATGTAATAGGATAGAAAATTCATGAGAAGTTCCTCATGAACCTCCTGTAGTAACCTGCTGACCCCATGGATGATTTGACATCATCCACATTCCTAGGAGTTGCCCATTCCATGATAATTCTTATCTATTCCTTCCTTGGAAACAACTTGTCCGAAGTAATGTACCTCTATCTAAAATAAATTGCATTTACTAAGATTGGCATACAAATGATGCTCTCTTAGCAATCTTAATATTGTTGTTAAGTGTTCGGCATGCTCTTTCTCATTCTTAGAATATATTAATATATCATCAATGAATAAAATAACAAACTTGTCCCAATAAGGACACAACACACTATTCATCAAGCACTTGAACATAGCTGGAGCATTAGTCAAACCAAAACAAACCAAAACAAACTCATAATGCCCATACCTCATCCGTAAAATAGTCTTATAGATGCCCTCTTCTTTAATGCATACCTAATGATATCTCAATCTCAAATCAATCTTCGAGAACACTGTTGATCCATTCAACTAGTCAAACAGATCACCGATCCTCGGCAACAGATACTTTTTAGTTATGGTTACCTTGTTCAACTGCCTGTAATCGATGCACAATCTAAGAGTACCATCCTTCCTCTTCGAAAACAATACTGGTGCACCCAACGATGATACAATTGGCCTAATGCATTGTTTTTCAAGAATTTCTTTCAACTGCAACTTCAATTCCTCTAACTCTGGAGTGCTCATCCTATATGGTGCCTTTGACGCTAGTGTTTCCCTTGGTACCAACTCAATATAAAATTCCACTTCCCTGCGAGGCAAAAAATCTGTAATCTTTGTTGGGAATACATCCTAAAATTGCTGCAAGCTCGGGTACTCCAATAATTCTTCATCCTCAACATCTTTACCTTTATCACTGGAAATATGTACTCCAAATAACACACACCCTTTCTTGCGACTGCACTTCGCTTGATACTTGTCACCATTCTAACTGATGTTGACTTCTTCTTACCCTCCAAGATTCTATGTTCTCCATTATCATCTAAGCACTCAATAACATTATCATAACAATCTACTTTTGTCCTGTGAAGGTATAACTAGTCCATACCCAACAACATACTATATGATCCCAACAGAAGCACATTGAAATGCACTAATATAGGCATACCATTCAACTCAAATGCACAAGCTCTTACTCAATTATGAACCCTCTTCCTAGTACCTGTAGCTAGCTGCACTAACCAAGACGTTGCATGCACTTCTTTATTAAAACCACACTTATCCACCAGGTCAGGGTTAACATAACTATAATTATATAGGGTTAATCAAAATAGAAACAACTTGACAACAAAGCTTATCGTCCATCTTGATAATAGATATTTGGTGATCGACTTGCCTATTATCCAACGCTGCATAGATCCGAGGAATTCTTTGTCCAACATCCCCAACAGTCTGTTCTTCCTGTGAACTATAGATATGAGGCCTACCACCTTGATATGATGAAAAAACGTTCTTGAGATGCTCCTTGCCACATATCCAACATTGCAATTATCCCTTGCCCTCACCTTTATTCTGCTATCTTCCATGTTGTGACCCATGTCCCTGTTAAACTACATTAAACTTCTTGTAAGGAACCACATTCTCTTTCTCACCTGCATCTTGAGGTCTTGTTCGCTTTGATGGCCATTTAACTTTAGATTTGTCTTTCCCTTTCCAACCTTGTTGAGATTCTATCTTACACTTCGATTGCTCATAACAATGTTTCAACTTTCTGATGGCTTCCTCCAACGATCTAGGATCAGCAAGCTCGATCCTGTCTTTGAAGGCTACCAACAACCCGTTGAAGAATCTCTGAATATTTTCTTTATCCTCCTTCAGATAAGGAAGACACTTCAACAACTCCAAGAATATGCTAGTATACTCCTCATCGGTCATAGATCCCACCTTCAACTCATAAAACTTCATCACGTTGTCATCATAGTATCTCTCAGATAGATACTTCTTCTTGAAAAGTCTTTCAACTCCCTCCATGTCAACTCTTCTTCCTGAATTCCTCTGACATTCTTCAGATCTTCCCACCAAATGTGTGCTTTACCTTTAAGACTGAAAGTAGCTATGCTGACTTTCATGTTCTTTGATAGTCATGCGATCTAAAGAACTTACTCATCCTAAGAAACCAAGCTTCTGCATCATGTGACTTCTTCATTTCTCCATCAAATGTATGTGGCTTGGATTTCTTGAAATCATCTGTTAAATATCCCTTTTCAATCTTCCTATAAGGATGATAATAATGAAGACCATGGTACCTGTCTGAACTAGAGCAGGAATAAAGCCCATGTCCATTACCTCCCCTACGAGGTGTATCCAAGAACCTTCCGTCCCTGACGGTATCATACATGTCTGACCTATGCCCATCATGAGATCTACTATCATAGGCTCGATTAGTCCTATTCTCTTGTCCATGACTTATCCTAAGCGGTCCCTATCTCTGAGAGTATGACAAAGTATGAAGGCTAATTTCATTGACCTATGATTGTTTATCCTTTGCCCTGGTAAGTATCTCTTGTGATTGAATGATTATGTCATTAGCTTCTTTGCACTTCTTATTTCTGCCTTCAAACTTCTCAAAGTGTCTGCCATGTGAGGGGAGTACTCATCACCATGCTGCTAATCTGACCTATAGGGTGAATCTCGTGAACTATAATCCACCATTTTTCTAGTCATGTTTGATCCTCTTCTTCCTGCAAGTATATCATATCAGCTAAACCAAAATATAAACATAACCAACATAATTCAGTATAGTTTAAGGGAGGATATCTCGTCTACAATATCAACCAGATTAGCACAATACAAGTATAATCATAATCATAACAATATATAGACATTATCTTAATCACCATCCCAGTTACCATGCATGATTCCAAAACTATAACACCACTAAACACAATGCATGCATAACAACATATAAAGACTGACATGTATAACAAACACATATATCACCGACACGCACCCATAACAAACATATCCCAACAAAAACTTCATCAACTTCTATATGAAAACACAACTGCAACTATGACCATCACCGTGCATACACAACAACCACATATACAACCTACATGCATGCATGATAACCACATGTTGTCCATCCAATCCAACAGGTGAACCATGCTCTGATACCAATCTCTAACACCCTCCTCCCACACTTACCAAATCTTACCAGTCCATCGGGGTAAATATGTGACAAATGGTTACTATGATATGATTCAACTCCCCAAGGTCAGTTAAGGAAGTGGAACTGATGAACCAAAACTTTACAGACCTCCCTCGGGTGCTACAAGACCCCCAAGAGATAACCAACCACCCCAAGTGCCTGACCTCTAAGTTAACTTAGCTTTTCATTGACCTGATCTCTTAGTTCCCCCCTTGACAAGGCAAGCCAGCGGCTAAGGCCCCCTAGTCGCTCTCATGAGGTTGTATCACAAGGACTGTGGCCTTTTTCACCAATTTTTGTGCCTACGACCGCAAGATCTAAGGCATGTTTCCAAGGCTAGGACATAAGCATCTACCCAGAACTTAATGAAACTCTAAGAAATGATGAATAACAAGAATAAAAGGCCTCTACTGCAAAACTTGAACAAGGAATCAACCTGAATCATCCTAACCCTGACATGCATTTCATCAAACACATCATGAAAATGTAATATACAGGTCATAAATAAACATTTGAACATAGGGGCCTCATACTTATCTAAGATTCGTCAAGAAGGTCTGATTCTCTCTCACAATAGCTACATTATCATCTATTAGGTGATATATTCATTAACGTTTCATTTATTAATCAAAACATGATAAGAGCCATAACTTAATTCTGCCATAAAACCATGCTTATAACCAACATATAACTAGAATAATAACAATGATAGAACAACCATAAAAGCCACATAATAACAAGTACATTTACTCATGCAATATAAGGAAAACGAGCTCTTATTAAGATATGCAAAAGCAAACCAAGTTAGGGACTTCCACGTACCACCTAACCATAGATTGGGTTGAACCAAATCTTTCTTTTAACCAATCACTCTTGTGCCATATTCCAAGCATGAATGTGGGAATCACAACAAAACCAACTAAGACTTGTCAGTATTTACTGTGTATCCCGCCATTACTAGTCAAGGGATTCCTAGGCCAAAAACCCTCATCTATACAACCAATCTTTACAGTGTATCCCACCATTATCGGTCAAGAGATTCCTAGGCCCATTAATAAAGAAACATACACTACCAGGATTTATCGTGATCCTGTCATATACCGGTTAATGGATCACTAGGCCCTAAACAAGCATGGATGCCTCTAGATCTTTCCACCTAAACCGTGAGGAATTTTCCCATATGCACCCTCAGGATTTACCTATTTATCCCACCATTACCAGTCAAGGGATTCCTAGGCCTTTAGGAATTTTATTATGATCACCCCACTTATTTTTGAAACCATCTGGAAATCCATCTCAACCATGTAAAGAAATCCATCACACCATGGCTATCATGAAATGGCAAGGCAAGGATGAAAACACTGCCACACTTGGTAACCATGCCAATGACAACAAGAGAACCAAATACACACATGCATGTACCATGCATGCCAAAACTAGCAAAGAAATCATACATGCAACTTGATACCTATAAGTAATCATGTTGTGGCCGCTTGATCCAACTCTTCCTTGCTTGATATTTACTTCCCTTTGCCTCCTTTTCCTTCCTTTTCCTTCCTTTCTCCAATGCTAGAGTGCTCCAAGAATGCTCTAAGCATGCAAGAGTATGAGAGAGTGGAGAGAATAGAGAGAGAGATCTAAAAATGAACTCACAAAAATTGTGCACTGATCCTCATAATTCTTTTTATTATTGAGGCCTTTATTTTCTTCATTTTTCCTCTATTTTCCTTCAGTTTCCTCCTCACATGCAACCTGTGACCTTTCACCTTCAGTTTCTCCTATTTTCGATTATTTTCATAAATAAAATTCCAATTAATGCCTCTTTTCATTTCAAAGCATTTTCCATTGCCTTTGCCAATTTCCCCTTAGCCATAATAAACAAATGAACACACGCTAGGATTTTTTTCCAACATTCAACTTGGAATAAGTGTCCCATGACTTTGGTCCTATTATTGCCTTTATTAACTTTATTACATGAATTTTAAGCCTGGGGTTATTACATTGTAGGCCCACTAAAGGTGTTTTAATCAAGTCAAATAAAATTCTATGCCTTTCTATGGTAGGATTAGTGACATTAGGTAGTACATTTTTAACCAAAATAGTGTTACTCGCCAACATATCAACTTTCAATACATGTTTATAGAGCTTTCCATTCAAGGCCCAATTGCAATTACAAAAGTGTAGATTAGAACCTTTATATATGACATTGCACCAAATATCATGAATATCCTTATTTTGGCTACAAACCGAATAATCATTGTTACTCTTTTCATCAGGCACACAATCTTCATTTCAGATTTGGTTAGCTCTACACTTGGATGAATTCAATTGTTCCTCGATTTTCCTGGATCCTACAAAACCAACTTCTTTTAAATGTTGCATATGATTGTAATATAATACAAACTTTGTCAACAACATATAAAATAACCAATCAACCGTTCTATGGCATGCATTTTTCTTTTGACTTAAGTACCTTTCCTTACTATACCAATGGCAAGATTCAATTGCATTGTTTGTATCTTGATTTGAGTATGGAAAATTTCTGTATGATTTTGCCTACAAATCTGTAGAAATAAATTTATTAATTATTTATTAATAAGCATACATATGACATGCACACTAAATTCATTAAAACCACCTACAAGAAACTTATATATTTTGTTTTTGGCTAACCAAGTGGTGTTAAAATATTCCAAAAACTTTTTATGGTCACTAAATTATTCAAAGAACCTTTCAACTTCCTTTTTAAGAGATTCATCATCTTGACATGTGTGCATGATTTCTCCTAAAGCACGAAAAATGCATATTTGGTTTTCCCTTGGACTTTATTTCCAACATTCTTTAACCATGCATGACGAACATGCCACACACATAATAATATTGTATACTTGATTGAAGACCTAGAATAACATAATTTTTAGAGAGAATATACATTAACAATATTTTTTATGTCTCTTATAAAAATAATAAACACATCACCTTAACACTTCAATTTCAGCAGTAGAATCATCTGTGACGAAAGCTTGAACATGCTAATCTGGTCGCTCTTTCTTTCCAATGGTAAATAAGACTGACATCCATTTAGAAATATAAACTATAGTTTTGCATGATGATATCACCCAAGCTATTGGAACCCCATTGTGATGTTCATTGAAAACCATTAAGGTGTAAAGTTTATACTACATTACAAACAATATACATACTGATATTTATCTAAGATACATGCATTAAAATGAGGTTGAATAAATGAATCAGATATAGGATAAATATGTTCTCATCCAATACTTATTTGTACTAATTTTTGAATCCATTGAGATTATTTTATTTTGAGAGTATTTTAGCATCATTGAATGCATCCACTTTGTTTGTATGCCTATGATAAAAGGGATTTATTCAACAAGATCTTCTTTCTAGTAGAAGAAAAAGCTCAGAAGGCATTCCTTATACCAACATTCTACACTAGTTAGATCACTTTGATCTTTAACATACTCTAGCCTTATAGTATCATTGTAAATGTTTAATATATCTTGTCTTGTCATGTCTATATCTCTAGATATCCATGTATATAACTCACCGTATCCACCCTTCACATCAAAGATGAACTTGTCCCATATCATTATTTTTGAATTAAATGTTAGACATTAGATCATGTATCCCTTATTAAATGTGGTGCATAAATGAATATCACAAGCCTATCGACTGCATCTTTTCCATGAAAAATAACATTGGATTTATCAATATGCCTACATGCAATAATATAGTATTACAACATCATCTGGTCGAAGTTGAAGTCATCGCTTAATGAAGTGACATTGGCAACCAACTTTAATACTTTCATGTCAACTGCATTTTTCTTTTGATCTGAGGGTGCACTCATAATTCTGTTTTTGGATCTTGGGCCATATGCACACTAATACTTATATGTAAAAAATTTACAACAAACTAGATATAACATTTATGCATATTG
Organism: Pinus taeda; assembly: GCA_000404065.3. Taxonomy (NCBI): domain Eukaryota; kingdom Viridiplantae; phylum Streptophyta; class Pinopsida; order Pinales; family Pinaceae; genus Pinus; species Pinus taeda. Next base: position 96 of record APFE030762150.1, on the reverse strand, counting down.
AAAAAAATTATATGTATATTGAAAAAATATATAAAGACTCACATAGCGTACTCCATATATGTTGAAAAATATGTCTGTTTGATATTCTTTACATTT
>APFE030762148.1:125978-142939 GCA_000404065.3 Pinus taeda | reverse complement strand
GATCTTGGTGCTGCAAACTATATTTTGGGCATGGAAATTAAAAGAGATCAAGCAAAGAGGAAGCTCTGGTTAAACCAAAGGAAGTATGTCGAGACAATACTACAGAGGTTTAATATGCAAGATATCAAACCAGTGAAGGTTCCTATTCCTGCAGGTGTAAAGTTATCTGCCAAACTATGTCCCAACACATAAGAAGAGGAAGAGGATATGTCCCATGTTCCATATGCAAGTGCAGTCGGTATCCTAATGTATGCAATGGTTTGTATTAGACCAGACATTACACATGCAATGGGAGTATTGAGCAAGTTTATGTCAAAACCAGGGAAGGAGCATTGGGCAGCAGTGAGGCGGGTTTTCAGGTATTTGCGTGGCACTAGTGATTATGGTTCGTGCTACCAAGGAAGACCAGGATTAGATAGAGTTTTGGATATCCATGGCTTTGTTGATGCAGATTGGGCAAGAGATTTGGATCAAAGAAGACTACAAGTGGGTATGTGTTTAACCTATTTGGAGGTGCAGTCAGTTGGATGAGTAAGAAACAATCTGTAGTGGCACTACCAACTAGAGAGGCAGAATACATGACAGCCACTCATGAAAGCAAGGAAGTGGTTTGGTTGTAGAGATTGTGTTCAAGTATGGGGTTAGTATAGGGAGCTATAAGGATAGACTGTGATAGCCAAAGTGCAATTTTCTTGGCAAAGAACCCTGCTTATCATTAAAAGACAAAGCACATTGATGTTCAGTATCACTTTGAGAGGGATATGATAGAAGACAAAAAGGTGTTGCTGGTAAAGGTGGACACTTTGAAGAATACTGTAGATGCATTGACAAGATATCTGAGCTCTGAGAAGTTATCCTAGTGTAGAGAAACAATGGGCATTTCAGGGCTGGAAAAAGGACTAAGCTCTCCTATGGCCCCCTGTAGAAACAAAACAACAAGTGGGAGAATTTTGGGTTGTGTTATATTCTTTCCACGATTAACCTATATTAGGTTGGACCCTATATTACGTTGGGCAGACCTACCTATAGTTTTTTGGTCCATGGTTTTCGACGCGATAGTTTTCAGTTCATGGTATTCGATGCTTTGGCATGTATAAATATGTATTGTAACACTGAAAGGAATATAATGAAAATCAAGCTGGTAGTCTCGGTTTTGGGATCCAAGGGAAAATCTCTGTGTATATGTGTTTTATGTGTTATTCTCTCACATTGTTTATTTTCTTTGTTTTAGAATTCGTATGCAGGTAATTTTTGTACGAGGTTAAAACCTACAGGTCAGATCACTGAGAGAGATGATCGGAACTCTATTTAGAGAGAGATACTCGGATCTCTGAGAAAGTTTTTTGGATATCTATTTAGAGATAGTTGCTCAGATATTTGAGACAACTATTCGAACATCTGAGAGAGTTGTTTTGAATATTTGTTTAGGTAGAGCATGTTTTGACATGCAGCCTAGGTTGAGGCCATTTGGAGTTTCTATTGGACTATGTGCACTAGTCATGTGATTATGAACAAGGACTAGTTTGGATACCAGAGGTTGAGGCATAAACTGCATCATTTTTATTAGTTGATATTGATGGTGTACATTAGGTAATGAATGGATTCCATGATTGTTATAGATCAAAAGGGTTGACCTAGATGATTGTGATGTCGATGTTTATGATATTGATGATGATGTTTATCTTAATCTTGAATTGAGTTCCTTAATCTCATAAGGATTTGAAATGATGTCACTTTGAAAATTCTAGCAAAGTCATCCTTTTGTGAAGTTTGGGAACTCATTAAGAAAATTTCATTGTTTAGATTGATATATTAGCCTAAAGTACCTCTATGAACGCCATGACCAGACATATCTAAAGGAAGAATTGATGCTACACAATGTTGAATTTGTCATGGGAATTCAAACCTACATGAACAAATGTAAAGATAATGGTTTAGAGTAATGACACCTCAATTATGCAAGTTGTGGATCAGATCACAACCACATAAGGAAAAATGGTGGCCTTTTCTCAAATTGAAGTATTAAACATATTCTTTCTTTGAAAAATGTTACAATGTCATGAACCCTATGTTGCAAATGATTGCTCAAAGTATATTTGAGGTATACCTTTGAATAAATCCTTCTTATAGTGAAAAATATGTTCAACTATCTCTTAATAATAATGATGATATATTTAGAAACAAAGGGAGAAGTCATCATAAGATTACCAAAGACTAAAATATCAATTTGTTGAATTCTAGAAGCTTGGAAGTTAGCCTAGCAAAATCTAAAGATGATTATTTTAAGTTCACTTACCTGGCTCAAATATCTTGAGTCTAGAAGGAAATATTGGGCCCTTCTTCAAGCTTAGAAGTTTTAATACTTTCTTGATAAAGTCATTTGCAAAACCTGCACTATAACAGGTCAAGGAAATAAACAAATAAAGACATTGAAATTGCAAAGAAAGTATTGATGCTAGGAAAGATATCTTCCATCTATTATTTAAGAATGATGAATTTATTATTTGTACATTGAAATTAAGGCCAAGTTCTTATGAACAAAATACTACTACTACAATTATTTAGAGAAAACAAATCATCATTGGACTCTCTTAATTGATTGATGACAATGTTGAAGGGCATGTTGATTTTAGGATTTTAACATTTGATTATGAAATTGAAAATCTAGGTTTTGTAAAAACCCTAACAAGAAACAACATCTTGAATTAATTGTTTCCGCTCAATATATAAATCTTAGTTCATGCAAGGAAGATATGACATAATGATGACATTGTAGATAAACCTAATGCAAAAAGGCCAAGATCAAGAGGGAGCTAACATTCTTCTCAAAAGGTTTTCTTCGATGGCCTCCTAGTGAGGATTGTGGGTACATATTGAAGGTTTCCAATGACTCTAGAAATAGTGGGAGAATAAGTGGAAGAATGAATGATGACTCACCCAAAAGGCTGAGGTGAGTGCCTACGTGGAAAATGGCCCATGCAATCCCTTCCCACGCTCATATGCAACTGGGGTTTTGGTGAGGTATTAATGGTGCAATAACTCCGCCACCTTCTCGAGGTGATGTTGGTCGTTGTGCTATGGTTCTATGGAGAGGGTCTTTGGTTGTAGCTTAATCATTGTTACCGTTGGTTTTTCTCTACTCCTCCATGCCCTTACTTGGTTCCTTCTGCCGATTGTAATGACCCTCTGCCTTCCACCATCTGCTAGTTCCAGTCTCAGCTCTGGTTCTATGTTACTAGGTAGTGTAAGGATGTTGTTTTGATGAATTTGGTGGTTGCTTCTCGTGTGGTTTCATGAAACAATGATGGGCCTTGTGGCCATCCTGGGTATGCAGTGTTTTCTCTATAACTTTTAATCAGTTTGTTGCACCTCTGGTTCATCTGTGTTGCGTTTGTTTGTGACTATGGTGCATGTTCTTTCCAGGTCCTCAGCCCAACTTCCTTGGCGACAGTTTGGCTCTAACACGAGGTAACCTCTCTGTTCCGATTCCAGGCCCCCCCTTTTCTTTTCTTCTGCTAACAAATCCACTCCTTGTGAACAACTGGGGTTTTGTGGCTCGAGGGTTGTGGCTCGAATGTTGTTGGTCTTGGGTTCGGTTGTGGAACCCACTCTCCACTTTAGGTAACCTTCAGGGTACTCATCATTACCCTTCTCTCGATTTTGTCTCCATTTGAATGGTTATGGTGCCTCTCTAATCATTTTTTTTCAACTGTGTATGTGGTTCACTCCTATATGGTGGCGGCAAGGGTTTGGTCCTTGACGGTTTCTATTTCTTCACTCTTCCATTCTGGTCTCCACTTGAACCGGGTAGGGTCCTTCCTATTTAACTTATATAGTTCTGTAGGTTGGTTTTGTGGAGGCGTAGTCTCACTTTTTTTTGTCCTCAGTTCTGTCTGTCCGTCGAAAGTTCTGGGTCATTAATTTAGTCATTGGTGTCTGTAGCTCTACTGAGATTTTGGTTGAGAGCTTTAATCCGATTTTGTGTAGTTTGGCTCTAGTTGTTGAGCATGGTCCCATCTCTATTTGTTTAGTTGGTTCTGGGTCATAGAAACCCTTCTTGGTTTGCAATGAAATATATAAGGACTGTTTTGGTGATTTTATATGTTTTGGAAGGCACTATGCATTATGATTTGAATATGTGTTGGGTTACAAGATGTTGTCTCTGGCTGTAGCAAATGCTTTTGCAAAGATATGTGTATATATTTACAGAAATGATAAATCTTCTACTTGTAAGGATTTAAATGATTTTCTTTTGTAAACTAACTGAATTAATTCACTTGCAATGTTTAGTTGCTTGATGTGATGTGTTAGTTACAGTCTTCGCAGCCTGTCACCAGGGATCAAAGTGGACTCTTACTATGTCTAATTTCAAAGATGTTTTACACATGAGTTTTAGTGCAAATCATATGCTAAGCATGTTCATTAGAATAATCTCGGAAAAATATTTCCAACGGTATATCACACACCCAAAACTGGCTCCCGGATCAGAAGATATAATCGAAATGAATGATTGATTCTTGGTTATGCATGTTTTGAGGTCATTTGCTGCACATAGGGACAAGTTTACTACAAAATCATTTTCTGAAATAATGGACATCAATTTTATAAAATTTAAAGAGGTTTTTGTCCATCACATACCAGATAACAAAAACCTCTTTTAGTTTATTCACAAGTGTTACTATGTGGGAGATATGCAGTGATATTTGAAGCCTACATTAAAACAAAACAAACTTTGCAGTTATTTTACTGTTTCAGTCATTTTAGTGCGGTGCCATTTCACAACAGATGGAAAATAATTTTGAGAAACCCAAAGCAGTTTTTGTTAACCATGAGCCATATAACAAAAACATCTTTCATTTTATTCACAGGTGTCATGAATTGGAATATTTGACTAGATATTTACAGCTCATTTTTACAGATTTAAATTTTTAATGATTTTATGTTTTAGAGATGATTTTGTGGCACAGATTCCGAGAAACTAGAAACGAATTTCCAAAATTTGAGAGAGTTTTTTCTCAAAAATGCTCTTATCTGCAAAGACCTCTTTCATTTTTGTAACAAGTGTGATGGTTTAGGAGATACAAGTTCATCTTTGATACCTAATTTCAGAAATTCGGTCCAAATTTAATGTAAATGATTCTATTTTTAAGAAGATAGTTGAGCTCAATTTCCTTAGTACAAGGATGAGAAAATTGTATATATTTTATGAATTTCAAAGTGTAAGGGTTAGATTTTGGCAGCAGAGAGGCTGCTTGGCACTATGTAAAATTTCCTAAATATCATTTTAATAAAAGCAGTTTTCTTCCCTTTGGACCTGGGATCCATCACAGTGTTATTGTTCAAGATGTTTTGTCATGTAATTCATTTACATATTTTGTTTTTATACATTGTTACAACGTTATCAAAGTGATATGTTAGGAATTCATCCCCTATGATGCTCGTTTCATGATGATTTTTTTGTTAGTTGTAATGGTTGTCTTTGTAGAATTCATCCTTTGCTAGATGCTCTGTTGAGAAACCTCATGTTTCTCTTTCGTCTACTTTCTCTCCTCTATTCTTCTCACATTCTCAATCTTTAACTAGCTAAACATGGCACTTAATTTTCCCTAAGTTTGCAGGAAGACACTGGCATCGACTCCATAGCCCAATCATCCTTTCTCTTGTAGTTTCAACCCAAAACTTTCAAACAAAATCCTCGCACTCCATAGATAGCCTAAGATTTCATTTATTGTAGCCACGTTGTGTTGGCAAAGAGAGAACCCTCTCTGGTCTATTAGGGCTAGATGCCAAATTAAAAGTTTGGTCTGTGGTTACCTCGGAATTTCATTTCTCAGCCTTAAGGTTAATTCTAAGTGATAACATATTGGCGTCGTTGTTAGGGACGAGGTGATAGATATTCTCCGAGAAAGATTGTTCAAGTTGTAGATCTAATTGCTAATGGTGGACACCAATCAGACACATATGAAGGCTAAAATCATCTACCTAGCGACTCCACTATTCGAAATACCGAGTTTCAAAGTATTAATGTTGGCTCCATTGACTAAATGAAGGACTAAGATGTTGCTTCTATTTGTTCAAGGTATTCATGTATCGATTTTTCTAATCTTCCTGGTTTTCCTAATAAATTACCAAAGGATGCATATATTTTAAGCAATGGCCCTAAATTCAATGGGGAAGATCTGACTTTGACTCTTGAACATGTAGCAAATTTCAAAACATTTATAGAATATCTTAGAGTAAAAAAAGAGGATGTTTTTATTAGATTGTTCTATGATTCATTTCAAGGGAAATGTAAACAATGGATCAAAAGTTTTCCTATAAGATCTATTAAGTCATTTGCAGATTTTTAGCATATATTTCTTGAAACATGGATGGAGAAAGAGGAAGAATTCGAAATAAAGGTGGCCTCTATTCAAAGCTTTAGGGAATGGGAAGATATGTGCATGGATGATGAGGTAGATGAAAACTTTGCTTCATCTCTTTCTTCTTATTTGAAGTCTTGTCGATGTAGCCATGAAGTTAAGCTCAATTTTTTGCAAGAGTTTTCCATCAAAATTGAAGAAGATCTAACTGAATTGGAGACCCAAATACAATCCCAAGATCTATACTGTCAAGTCCCATTCTTTGGGGACCTTTTCCAGTAGAGGGAAGGAAAGGTAAGGCTGCCCTTGGATGTTTGCATTAATAATTTGCAGATGGAAGCATGTATTGAGGAGTTGGGGTAGAAAACAGAGTCTGGTTTCTTTGATCCTATTGTGGTATATATGGAAAAAAAATCCAATTTGAAGAACAAGCCAGATTTCCTTTTACACAGCCACACTCATTTTGTGCGTGTATGGCTGTCAGCATTTCCAATTGTGTCCTAGTTCGAGCACTTCCAAACATCACCCTTGTCATAGTTACTTTATTGGTTGGTCTGGCATTACAAAATTACTTGATCTATCAAATTTTCATCAGAGTAGGGTAGAGTTGTAAATAAATAAGTTGCCCAAGGCAGCATTTCAATTTCCGATATTTGTTTATGTACATATCGCAGTATGTATATGTTTTTGGATTGGTATGAGTTTTTTTGGGTTTACAGTTGTTTGTGACTATATTTCCCAATGGATGAGGTACTTGTTCTATGTTGTTCTTGACACCTCCAAGGAGCTTCCATCCCCAATAAGGCCAATGTTAGTTCCAGTCTTCGTAACCTGTCACCAATGATCAAAATGGGCTCTTACTATGTCTGGGTTTCAGAGATGTTTTGCGCATGAATTTCAGCGCAAATCATATCCTAAGTATGTTCATCAGAAGAATCTTAGAAAAATATTTCCAATGGTATATCACACTCCCAAAACCGGCTCCTAGATCAGAAGATATGATCGAAATGAATGATTGATTCTTGGTTATGCATGTTTTGAGGTCATTTGTTGCACATAGGAACAAGTTTACTGCAAAATCAGTTTCTGACATCATGGACATGAATTTTATAAAAGTGAAAGAGGTTTTTGTCCATAACATACCAGATAACAAAAACCTCTTTCAATTTATGCACAAGTGTTACTATGTGGGAGATATGTAGTGATATTTGAAGCCTACATTAAAACAAAACAAACTTTGCAGTTATTTTATTGTTTTAGTCATTTTAGTGCAATGCCATTTTACAACAGATGGAAAGTAATTTTGAGAAACCCAAAGATGTTTTTGCTAAAAACGTTCTAAATAACAAAAACCTCTTTTAGTTTATTCACAGGTGTTGTGAATTGGAATATTTGACTAGATCCCTACAACTCATTTTTACAGATTTAACTTTTTAATGACTTTCTATCTTAGAGATGATTTTGTGGCACAAATTTTGAGCAACTAGAAACGAATTTCCACAATTTGAGAGAGTTTTTTCTCCAAACTGACCGTATCTCCAAAAAAACCTTTCAGTTTTGTAAAAGGTGCTATGGTTCAAGAGATACGAGTTCATCTTTGACACCTAATTTCAGAAATTCGGTCCAAATGTAATGTAATTGATTCTATTTTGAAGAAGATGGTTGAGCTCAATTCCCTTAGTATAGGGATGAGAAAATCGTATATATTTTATGAATTTCAAATTGTAAGGGTTAGATTTTGGTAGCAGAGAGGCTTCTTGGTACTGTGTAAAATTTCCTGAATATCATTTTAATATAAGTAGTTTTTTGCACTTTGGACCTGGAATCCATCACGATGTTATTGTTGAGTATGTTTTGTCCTGTAATTCATTTACATATTTTGTTTTTCTGCCTTGTTATAGCATTATCTAAGTGATATGTTATGAATTAATCCCCTATGATGCTCCTTTCATGATGATTTTTCTGTTAAATGTAATGGTTGTCTTTGCAAAATTCATCCTTTGCTAGATGCTCTATTGAGAAACCTCGTGTTTCTCTTTCATTTGCTTTCTCTCCTCTATTCTTCTCACATTTGCAATCTTTAACTGGCTGAACATGGCACTTAATTTGCCCCAAGTTTTCTGGCAGAAACTGACATCGACTCCATAGCCCAATCATCCTTTCTCTTGTTGTTTTGACCCAAAACTTTCAAACAAAATCCCCACACTCCATAGCTAGTCTAAGATTTAATTTATTGCAGCCATGTTGTGTTGGAAAAGAGAGAGCCCTCTCTAGTCTGGTAGGGCTAGATTCCAAATCAAAATTTTGGTCTGTGGTTACCTCAAAATTGTCGTTCTCAGCCTTGAGGTTAATTCTGAGTGATAACATGATGCACAGTCTCGTTAATAGTCCCTCAATTCATGTAATTAATTTCGTACACAGTATCATTCATTCATAATAACAACTGTTGGATACCTAAAATGCTTCTCTTACTATTTCAAGACATTTTGTAAGAGGTTTACATTATCTGGTGTCTATTCTCCTTTTTGGCAGCAACCCTTGGTTCATATTTTGATTATGTATTTAAGCTATTGGTAGCCTCGTTCAGTTGAGGAACTACCTGCAGTTGCAATTTACAGTTACATTCCCTTTCTCTTTTTTTTCAAGCATTAATCTATTAAGACCATTCCCTAATCTATTTTATTTCAGAGATAAAAAAGTAACGACATTGGCTGTAACAACCTTCTTGAAAAGAAAAAACAATAAAAAGAAACTGAAAAGTAAATTTTTAAAAGAATACTTAAAACAACATGTCCAGCTGTCGCCTCCCTAATTGGATTCTTCTGCATCAGGCTCCCATGGTGAATGAAACTCATGGCTCCTGTCCATGAGCTCTTCAATCAAATATCGGGCACGTTGAATCTGTCCAACATCCAACCAGGAACTGTCCTCAATTGGACGGTCCTTCCACTTAACCAAGTACTACAAGTATTCCTTTCGGCGTGTCTACCTAGCTACCTGAGTGTCCAGTATATGGTCAATCTCCAAAGGCTTGGCTGGGGGCATCCGTTTGATCCATGTCTTTGTCTCTTCATCTCTCTGGATTTCCTATGTGTGTCCTGTCAAACTGTCCTCTGTATTAGCAGAAATATAAGGGTATAGTTCTGCCACATTGAAAATGGGTGAGATCCCAATACCCGGGGGTAATTGCAGTTCATATGCGTTGGCAGAGAATTTCCGTAGTATCTGGCAAGGCCCTACCTTTTTTAACTTAAGATTGTTATATTCTCCTTTAGGAAACATCTCCTTTTGTAGGTGTGCCAGTACCAGGTCTCCTACATTAAATTGCACTCCTCATCATTTTAAATCTGCCTTCTGCTTACATCTTTGGTTGTTATTCTGTAATTTAGCTTTCACCTATTCGTGAAGATCTTCAATCATTTTGGCAAAATATTCTCTGTCAGCAGTCCTTCGTTCCAGCTGACCCAAATCCTATTGAAACCACTCAGGCATAACACACAAAAATAAAATACTCACACACATTAAAATAAACTCATAATAAAAATTAACAGACACATAGAAAAACTGATATGGCAGAAAAGGCAGAGAGTCTTCAAGATTCTTCACGTTCTCAATATTAATCAATCCAATGTAAAAAGAATGATAATACTACACATAAATACATGAGGAGGTTGGTCTCAAGATAGTACGTCTATCTTGCACACTATGGTTGAGATATTTTCTCAACAAAACACTAATCTAGGAGAACTAATTGGAGAGAATCTCTCATCCTAGCTAAACTCCCTAGTTTGAGGAACTAACTCGTAATTCTCAAGATTTGATTTATTTAATTATTATTTTTGGATTTATAATTGTTGTATTATGAGAGTGAGGCTAACATTCCCCCCCTCAATGATAAATCCAAAATAAGAACAAGGAACCCTCTTCCAAGTCCTCATGTTGATCCTCAAAATCATTGCCTGAAAAAAACTGCCAAATCTAGATACTGAAGTAATTGCAATATGAAGAGACTGAGTTAGATGCATGAATGATTCATCTCTGAATGACGCTTGACAACTCCATCATGTGCCAAGCCACAAAAGGATCCAACTATCCTTTTCTTGAAAACAACATCTGGTGTCCACTAACACAATTTGATGAACACCCACTGTCGTATTTGCTGATGATGATCGCCCACTGGCTGATGATGTCGAAAAAAAACTCAATGTTGCTTTTGCTATGATGAAAGCTGCTCACTTATTCTTTTGTTGTCGATCGCCCACTTCTGAATTTTCTAATGCTCACTACTGAAGAAAAAATGCCCACTGGCTGCTTTGTTGATGTTGTCGAGACTTTCAATCTGACAACCACTTGTCAATTTCATTGACATTTTCCCCCTTTGTCAATTGAAAGGAGAGACAATCAACTGCATTTGATATCTAATCTCCCCTCCTTCAGGTGTAGGAGTGTTTCACTGGTGTACTCGCCCATTCAACTCCATGAGAGTACCATCTTCATTTGACCGTGGGTTGCATTATGTGTGACTGAATGCGATTGTAAAACTTATACAATATTCTGGTGATGGATGACCATTCCCAGGGATCAATCCATGAATAATATATCTTCAATCTGGCTGACTTTTGTTTTTTGCTACATTTCTCTGATGAATGATTTGACTTTCCACAATGGTGGCAAGGATGAAAATCAAAACACTGATCTTCCAGATGACCGGTTATTTGACAATGAGAACATTTCGGTTTGTCTGCAACTTGAGTTTGTATGTATTGTTGTTTGTCTAGAACTTCAGTTTGTGCACATGTCTATTTGTCTGCACCTTTCTCATGGCTTATTGATGTTATTTGATTAAGAAATCCTGCATTGATGAACTTGATTGGCTTAGAGTAATCGGGGATATGCAATTTGGCGTCATCTTTGACATATCCTAATCCTCTTCAATTTTTGTTACGTTGGATTTCTTCCCATGGCTTGATGGTGGGTTTGGAAGAAAGTTGAATTTGATCATGAAAAACTTTGACACTTGAAGTTGTTTGGATGAGTGATTTGGAATCAACATCTTTATCTTCATCTGTATGGCTGAATGAATACTCACTCTCACTTGCAGGAGATGGGAACTTGTTGCTTGTTTGCTTTAGAGTTAAAATTCGTGCATTCACTTGATTTTTCTTAAATTAAGGGTGTTGAGCACTGTCGAAAATACAAAAAAAAAATGCTTAATGATTTAATGACTCACTACAATGAATTCAATTTGACTCAATTCAAGACTTCGGTTTCGGTTTCAACCGAGAATGCACCCTTACAATTCAATGTAATTTGAGTTTTATTACAAGTTCAATAATGTTGACGTAGATTGTGCTCTAAAACGTTGAAGTTTATAGATTCATTAAATTGATTGTAGTGATTTTGACTTTGTTTTCAAATGCTGGAGTTTGCAGATTCATGAACTTGATTGTATTGAGTGAATTTGTTTGTTGCAGTGGAATGCCGATGTTGAAAACTTTGATTATTTGTTGTAGTGACACAAATGCATGTGTTGAGTTTAATTATTTTTTCTTGCATCTATTTCGTTACAGGGGTTGTGCTTGCTGGCATTGTATTTTATGTCTGCATAAATGAGATCATTTGCATGTCAAAACTAGATACAAATCATAATAAAAAACATGAAGCAATAGAAATACTTGCCATCACAAACATACAAATGGTGTACCTAAGATCCCCTTATCCAATTTCGGGCAGATCTTCGACACATCAACACCGCAAATAATATGTCTTTATTAAGTATTAAGGTCATCAATTTTTCATGTTTTATAACAATGCCAATGAAGCTTTCTCAAACAATGAGAATCTAACGCTCGCAAATTTTGGAAGCAAATGCGTTCAAAAAACTGACTCAACCTCCTACAACAATGAGCTTTCTTTTTAAAAACCAATCACTTCAAACTTACAGAGAAAGAAAAATCTATCCTTATCACTCCACAAAATCACTTATTGCGCCAAATTACAAAAGTTTTGGACACTTACGTTTATACTCATTTCATAAAGTCATCTCCAATATCAAAAACATAGTTCCATGGAAATCATGTGCGATTATCTTTCGGATTCAAAGTCTGATCTCCATCAAAAATACATTCTCTACAATTCCAAAAAAAACTGAATCTTAAAAAAGAGTTGTTTCCATTCATCGAACTCCACACAATTGTCATTCACGCAAATGTCAAAACTCGCACATTATGAGGTAGGAAAATTAAATAGTCCTACAATTTCACTACAAAGGCAATAGCTACACAATCTTTGGTGAAGCTTGAATTTATTAACCACATCAAACCATTCCAGAAATCTAAATTACAGTGAACACTCCAATTTCAAAAATTGTTTGTAATTTGCATCAAACTCCTGGCATCGAATATGGTTTTAAGCTACCATCCCTTCTATTTGCTATCATAACAATATCACAACGTACAATTAATCTCATCAATGCAGACCTCAAACAAATATACCAGCGATTTTACCTTTACTCGTGGATTTAACATGCTAGTGGCGTCTCGCCCTCCTTCATCAACGTTGGTTTCTTGTCAATTAGCATTACTCCGCCACTGTTGCTATCAACATAAGTTTAACACTGTTGATCGATGTTGATTCACTGCTATCATCACATCGATATGCTTTCACTGGTTGGGTGCTTGTTGACTCCTTCAAAGTGATGCCACGGTTCCCACAAACTTGAACTCAACTCTTATGAATATGAATTTGGCTCTGGTCTCCCTGTGTCCACGTGGGTGCATGCTATATAGGATTTGGAAAGGGATTTTGCCTGTACTCCTATTGAGTGAATCGTTATAAGTGAACTCAACTTGTGCGAGTACGCGATCCCACTGTCGAGAATTCTCTCCAACTAGACTACATAGCAGATTTCCCAGACTTCAGTTTACTACCTCAATTTTTCCATTGGTCTGTGGATGATAAGCTGAGATAAGGTTCAGTTTAGCATCTAATTTTTTCCACAAAGTCCACCAGAAATGGCCTGTAAACTTCACGTCCCTATCTGAAATAATAGACTTTGGTAAGCCATGTAATCGGACAATTTCTGTAAAGAATAAATGGGCTACATGCGTGGCATCGCTGGTCTTTTTAAAAGGAATAAAATGTTCCATATTGGTAAAGAGATCCACTACTACCATGATCAAATCATATCCTTTTTGTGTCCTCGACAAACCCAAAACAAAGTCTAAACTGACTGAGTCCCATGGCCTGTCCAGAATAGGTAGGGATGTGTACAATCCCGTATTTTGACGGTGTACCTTTCCCAGCTGACACATCTTACATCCAGCTGCATACCATTGTATTTCTCACCACATATTTGGCCAATAATAGAAATGACTTACCTGGTCCAAAGTCTTTTCTATGCCAAAATGTCCAGCTAGCCCACCACTATGTTTCTCCTGAATTAAGTTCTCCCTCATCGAACATTCTGGAATACACAATTGTCCTTGCTTGAATAGCAATCCTTCCTGTATGTTATAATCTAGGCACAAGTTGTTGTCTCTCAATAGTGGATTCTAGCAAGCTTCATACACTTCCCGAAAATTTGCATTTGTCTCATACAGATCTTTGAGATGTTCAAAGCCCAACACCTGCACTCTACTTTCCTGTAAAACACATTTCTTCTGCTTAACGCGTCTGCCACTTTGTTGGCTTGTCCACTGATGTGTTTCAACACAAACATGAAACTCTAGAGATATTCCACCGACTTCACATGTTTATGATTTTACTTATGCTGTTGCATGACATATTGCAAAGAAGAAATGCTTGAAAACAGAACAAATTCATTTCCAAGCTAGTAGTGTCTCCAATGTTTCAGTGCTTTCAACACTACATAGAATTCCTTGTCATAGGACGTATATTTCTGTCTACTCTCATTTAATTTCTCACTAAAATAGGCCACCAACTTATCCTCTTAACTCAGTATTGCTCCAATGGCTGTCCCACCGACATCGCAACGAACTTGAAAAAGTGTGTTGAAATCCGGTAACCTCAAAATGGGTCTTTCAGTGATCTTCTTTTTAAGTAGCTGAAATCTCTTTTCAGCCAACTCAGTCCAATGAAAAGTGATTGATTTCTGAAAGGTTTCCACCATGGGTGCACAAATCCCACTATAATATTTTATAAACTTTGGGTAAAAGCTTACTAGCCCATGAAAGCTCCGTACTTCAAATAAACTTTTTGGGGATGGCTAGCTAACTATGGTTGCAACCTTTTATGGATCCATCTTTAACTCATTCTCTGAAATCATAATCCCAAATAAATCAACTCATTCTTACAGAATGTACATTTGTTCAAATTCAATAGCAATTTATTTTGTTGTAATTTTTCTAAGGCACACCTGACATGTAGGAAATGCTCTTCCCTAGTCTTACTAAAAATAAGGATATCATCCAGATACACAATAACGAACCTCCCGATATATTGTTGGAAATAATACTGAGAGGGGGGGTGAATCAGTATTATCACATTAATAAAACTTTTCATTTCCAAACTCTGATTCATATATGCTACTTCCACAACTTCTTATGATTAAGTTAATTGATCTTCAATGAGTGCATTAGAACATTATCAACCATATTATCAGTTAACAGATGCAGTAACATAGAATAAATCATCACACATAAGGCACACACATGAACACCATGATATAAGGTGGAAACCCAATGCGGGAGAAAACCACCTGCTGCAAGTCATCTCAATCTTCTTCTTAATAATAAAATCCTTTTACAATATTTGTACTGATGCAGTCTTATACCAGTATGGGAGCTACAACACCCTTTGCTCTTGTACTAGCCGATCCATTTACTAGTACGCCCTGCTACAATGCTCCAAAGATTCCCCTTTGCTTTTGTACTAGCTTAAGTACTAGTACGTAGGCGCTGGCCTACAATCTTCTCTCCTCCAGGTACCACGTTTCATCAATTTTCATACTGAATCCATAAACATCAAATGATCATCAAGTACGAGTAAGTCACCTAGATAACCAGATCCACAATAACAGAAAACTAAACCCAGAACACCTTTTGCGGCGTCTCCTGCGGCGCTTCCTCACTTTCGCAGGTGCAACGCTCGAGAGATCACCCTTCACAGATTCGCTTTCCACTTCACTTTCATATAGATCGAGCTCTTGAAACAATAACCCAATATTTCAGATCTTAAGATATTCAACCCGAAAGCATGCCTAAGCCAAATGATCTCCTTTGCTTTATATAGGCAAGCTCTTCCTCAAATCATGGATCATGGGGCTCAATAATAATAATAAAATAAAATAATACCATGGGCCAAAACCATAATAACACAATACCGTCGGCTAAATACCAAGGGTTAAACATAAGGAACCCCACTTGTGCGCGCTTTACTGCCTTGAAATGTGTGCACTGGGGTACGCACCTCATGAATGGGTAATCTGCGTGTCTGGACGCGGTACCTGCACGGCATACCTGCGGGTACGCATCTTCTGAACTGTTCTCTTGCGTACTTCTTAATTCTCATCATATTGCCATGGATGCTGCCATCAAGTACAACATCTGTAACATATAACCATACCAGAAACATAATGCCAACAATCTCCCCCTTTGGACTTGATGGCAACCTCAAAACCTTCAGCGACATTCTCCCCCTTTGACATCAAGGGCAAAGGGTTATGCTCCCCCTAAGAACATGCTCCCCCTGAATATGAACCAGATCTGCAAAGAAGAACCATAATCCACCAGACACCATGAATGACCAAGAAAGAGATAGAGACATAGTGCAGCTATATTCAGACCAGCTCCCATGATCTCCTTTTGTACATCCTCCATAATGCCAACAATGCATTATATTCTCCCGAACCTGTGCCGCAACCCAGCACATGTACGCATATACCTCAGATGAATCATGCGTACAACCAACAATCAGAAGAGTCTAAACAATAAGATGATGCATCAACAACCCCGAGCTTTTGCCTGAGGTATTCAAAAGTCTCCCTGGGCAATGGTTTGGTGAGAATATCATCAACTTGTTCCTTAGAAGGAACATACTCCAACTTGACCTTTTTTTCAGGCACCTGTTCCCGGAGAAAATGATACTTGATTGGTATGTGCTTGGTTTTTGAATGCATGACGGGATTCTTTGAGATGCTGATTGCACTTGTGTTATCACATAAGATAGAGATAGGTGGTGTACAAGTGATTTGAAGATCCTGCAAGGTCTATATCATCCAAAGGAGTTGAGTGAAGCAAGATGCAGCAGCAACATATTCCGCTTCCGCTGTAGACAAGGAAATTGAACTCTGTTTCTTGCTGAACCAAGATACTAATCTGGAACCCATAAAGAACGCACCACCACTTGTGCTCTTCCTGTCATCTACGCTTCCGGACCAATCTGCATCTGTATAAGCATGAAGTGTGAGATCTGTATCTCTAGGATACTAAAAGCCATAATTTTGTGTCCCTTGAAGATATTTGAAAATTCTCTTTATTGCCTGAAGATGAGTCTCCTTTGGATTTGCCTGAAATCTACCAACTATTCCTACTGCATGCATGATGTCCGGTCGGGTACCTTTCAAATAAAGTAGACTTC
>APFE030762148.1:84378-116585 GCA_000404065.3 Pinus taeda | reverse complement strand
ATTCCAAGGACTAACTACCATGGACCAAAGCTAAGTTTTCCCACATGAAATAAACTTTTCTCCATAGGTTCAAATTCCAAGGACTAACTACCATGGACCAAAGGTAAGTTTTCCCACATGAAATAAACTTTCTCTGCATAAAATTCCGTGAACTTTTCTCCACATGAAATAAACTTTTCTTTTTCTCATAAAATTCCTCTTTTCTCCTCGTTTTTTTTAATTCTCATCATATTGAGAGCCATGCCATGGGTGTTGCCATCAAGTACAACATCTGTAACATATAACCATACCAAAAACATAATGCCAACAATTTTTTTAGCATATCATTCATTAAGCACATGAATGTGTTGGGTTCATTTCTCAATCCAAATGGCATGACCAGCCATTCATACATGCCCTCAGTAGTTTTGAAAGTAGTCTTCCACTCGTCTCCTTCTCGAATCCGTATCTGATGATAACCACATTTTAAATAAATATTTGAAAAATACGCTGCTCCACTCAAGCAGTCCATCATGTCATCCATTCATGGTAGAGGAAACCTGTATCTAATGGTAATCTTATTGATTGCTCGAGAGTCGGTACACATCCACCATTCTCCTCCTTTCTTGGGAGCTAAGATGGTTGGAACTGCACATGGACCTAAAATTTCCCAAATAGGCCCTTTGTCCAACAACTCCTGTACCTCTTTCCTAATCTCCTCAATGTCCTTTGGACTCATTCGATAAGTAGATTTGTTGGGTAAACTAGCTCCTAGGATGAAATCAATATGGTGGTTGATACTCTGTTTTGGGGGTAACTTATCTGGAAAATCATCTACTACTATATCGTTGAATTCCTGTAACAAATCTTGAATGTCCTCCGGAAAATCCTTAATTTTAGTATGAATTAACACTGTCCTCAGCCTCCACACAATTGAAAACTTTATTTCATCATCTCCAATCTGTCGTAGGAACACTTTCCCCCTAATAATAGCGCCTTTGTCCCACTACTCTCTGTCGTGTCCTCTTCCTTCATGGGTACCAATGTATGCTTGATTCCATCTTTCACAAACCTATAACAGTTTTTCCTCCCATCATGCACTACCTTTCTATCATACTGCGATGGTCTACCTAGTAGTATATGGCACACATCCATCAGCATAATGTCACATGTCACCTTATCCTTATACCTGCCAATATGAAATTCCACTTCACACTGCTCATCAACAAGCCGTTGATGCCCTTTTTGTAACCAAGACACCTGATATGGGGTTGGGTGTTTCAGTCTTTTTAAACCTAGTTTCTCTACCATCTCTATGGCTACCAGGTAATCAGTGCTCCCATTGTCAATGATCAATTTACAACACTTCCCATGTGACTTACACACAGTCTGGAACAGGGCTTTCTCTTGTGTCTAGTCAGCTAACTCTTTAGCTGGCTTCAAAAAGACTTTGTTCAACATCAAGACCTCTCATGTTTCAGGCATGTTCTCCACTTCTTGAGGTGGGGCCTCAGCTTCCTCTAGTTGGGCAACATATGCTCCTCTTTGTCCTTTTTGATCACTTTCAGGACATTCAAAAGATCGATGTCCCCATTTGTGACACTTGTAACACTGATAGGCATTCCCTCTACCTCTGCCATTACCTCTCCCTTGCTAGTAAGGCCTTCCCCCTCTAGTGTTACCTTATTTATCTGTTGACCCTACAATTTTTGAATTGTTGCCTTCCTCATTGCTGTTGGTAGTTTTGCCTCTGCCAAAGGACTGTCCCCTTCCTCGGCCGGATCCACATCCTCTCCTTGAATTCTGTTTCCTATTGATCTTCTCCTCTACTTTTAAAGAACTTTCATATGCTTCTTCTATAGTTCTGGGAGAGAGAACACTGATCTCATCCAATATCTCCATCCGTAATCCATTCACAAACCTTGATGTCTTTTCTGGGGTATCTTCAACATAACCCACTCACTGATTCACTCTATAAAATTCTTTCGTATATTCCTTCATAGTCACTGGTTGCTTCAGGTTCTGTACCTATCTATATAGAGAAATTTGATAGTCTTTAGGTAAAAACTTACCTTTCATCTTGGTGATCATTCTAGTCCACTTTTTAATTGGTGGTTTATTTGATCTCCTTCACTCTGCCTGCACAATGTCCCACCATAGTGTTGCATGCCCCTTCATTTTTGTAGCTACAAATATGACCCTGCTATCCTCATTGATTTCTTCACATTTTAAGTACTTATCCAACACGCTAATCCAGTCCAATAATACTCCTGTGGATAAATTGCCATCATAGATTGACAGTTCAGGCTTCGTTTTGCTGCTTTCTAACAACATAAATTTCAACAACCTTATCTTTGGCCCTTCCTCATCGGACCCATCTATCGTAACTATAGCTTCTTCTTCACTATCGTCACCACCTTCCAGATCCCTGCACCTCCCTACTTCTGCTGTTGCTAATCTGGCACTTAGGATCTTGATTTATTCACGTAGTCCTTCGTCGGCTACCCTTCGAATAGCTCTACCTCTACCCCTTCTTCCTACCTCCATAATTTTTTCTTTCTTCCCTAAGGAAAGAACTGCTCTGATACCAAAATTTGATGACTCACCCCAAAGGCTAAGGTGGGTGCCTACGTGGCAACTAGCCCACGTGATCCCTTCCCGCGGTCGTATGCAATTGGGTTTTGGTGAGGTTCTAATGGCGCAATAACTCCGCCACCTTCTCGAGGTGATCTCGGTCAGTGTGCTATGGTTCTATGGCCTGGGTCATTGATTGTAGCTTGGTCATTGTTACGGCTAGTTTTTCTCTACTCCTCCGTGCCCTTACCTGGTTCCTTCCACTGATTGTAAGGACCCTCTACCTTCCACCGTCTATTGGTTCTGGTCTCAGATCTGGTTCTATGTTATCAGGTAGTGTAAGGATGTTGTTCTGATGAATTTTGTGGTTGCTTCTTGTGTGGTTTCATGAAACAATGCTCGGCCTTGTGGCCGTCTTGGGTATGCGGTGTTTTATCTATAATTTTTAATCAGTTTCCTACACTTCTATTTCATCTCTGCTACGTTTGTTTTTTACTATGGTGCATGTTCTTCCCAGATCCCCAACCCGATTTCCCTGGCAATAGTTCATCTCTGACACAAGGCAACCTCTCTATTCTGATTCCAGGCTCCCTCTTTGCTTTTCTTTTGCTAACAACTTCGGTCCTTATGAGCAGCTGGGGTTTCGTGGCTCTGTGGCCATGGCTCGAATGATGCTGGTCTTGGGTTCGGCTATGGAACCTGCTCTCCACTTTAGGTAACCTTCAGGGTGCTCATCATTACCCTTTTCTCGGTTTGTTCTCCATTTGAATGGTTATGTTGCCTCTCTAATTGTTGTTTTCGACTATGCAGGTGGTTCACTCCTCTATGGTGGCAGCAAGGATTTGGTCCTTGACAGTTTCTATTTCTTCACTCTTCTGTTCCGGTCTCCACTTGAACTGGGTAGGGTCCTTCCTATTGAACTTATACAGTTCTGTAGGTTGGTTTTGTGGATGCGTAGTCTCACTTTTTGTTGGTCCTCGATTATGTCTATCCGTCGAAAGTTCTGGGTCATTAATTTGGTTGTTGGTGTTTGTGGTTCTGCTGAGATTTTGGTTGAGAGCTTGAAATCGATTTTGTGCAGTTCAGATTTGGTTGTTGAGCGTGGTCCTGTCTCTATTTGTTTAGTTGGTTCTAGGTCACAGAAACCCTTCTTGGTCTACAATGAAATATCTAAGGACTGTTTTGGTGATTGTATATTTTTTGGAAGGCACTATGCCTTATGCTTTGAAACTGTGTTGGGTTACAGGATGCTATCTCTGGCTGTAATAAATGTTTATGCAAATATATGTGTATATATTTATAGAAATGATAAATCTTCTACTTGTAAGGATTTCAATGATTTTCTTTCGTAAAGTAGCTAAATGAATTCTCTTGCAGTGTTTAGTTCCTTGATGTGATGCACAATCTCATTAACAGTCCCTCAATTCATGTAATTAATTTCGTACATGGTATCAGTCATTCATAATAACAACTATTGGATACATGAAATGCTTCTCTTTACTGTTTTAAAATGTTCTGTCAGAGATTTACATTATTTGGTGTCTATTCTCCTTTTTGGAAGCAACCCTTGGTTCATCTTTTGATTATGTATTTAAGCTGTTGGTAGCCTCATTCAATTGAGGAACTACCTGTAGTTGCAATTGCAGTTACATTCCCTTTTACTTTTATTCAAGTATTAATATATTAAGACCATTCCCTAATCTATTTGCTTTCAAAAATAAAAAAGTAACGACATTGGTTGTAACAACCTCCTTGAAAAGAAATAACAATAAAAATAAACTTAAAAGTAAGGTTTTAAAATAATACTTAAAACAACATGTCCAGCTGTCGCCTCCCTAATTGGATGCTCCTGCATCAATGAAGCAAAGATTGTGACAAAAGGAGTTATCCCATAATCAATATTTGAAGGTTTGAGCTTAAGAGGGAACATGCAGATGAGAAAATTTCAAATATTCATGTCTATGACTGGAGATGGGAAAATAGAAGATTCTCTGAGTAAGAGGGAGATCATGATTTTTCTCTAGTTGTCAATACTTTGAAGAAGTCACATAATTTAAGAATTCCCTTAAGGACTTGTGTGGGGCAACTATGATATGTTGTACCAAAGAAGGGGTAGATGGAAAAACTTAAATTAGCTTCATAGGGAGCTCAAAATGATCATAGTACAATATTGTTCAGTGTAAAACAAAGTTAGCCTTTGAATTTTACATGAAGGATCTTGGCTTGATACATTACTATATGTGGTTGGCAGTTTGGAAGAAAACTAGTGAAATACTTCTTGGACAAGGAAAATATGTCATCAAGATCCTTCATAAGTTTGGAATGATGCAAAGAAAGTATATGACATACCCTATGGTGAAAACTTGAGAAATCTGAGAGATTTTGAGTCTAACTTGGTGGATTTGTCCATGTACTTGAAGTTGATTTGATAAGTAATGTGTTTGGTAAATATGAGACCATATATTTTCTTTGTGGTAAACACCTTGAGCCAATTCCAGATGGAACTGAGGCTTGAGCATCAAATTGTAGCAAAGCATATATTGAGATATTGGCATGGTATTGTTGAATACTATTTGAGATATTCTTTGAATGTTGATATATAACTATAGGGTTATAAAAAATCTAAATAAGGAGGGAATGCAGATGCTAGGAAGAGTACATATGGTGTATGTTCTAGTTTGGATTCTTCTATGATATCCTAGATGAGAACGAAGCATGCCTGTATCATACTCAGTACTACAGAAGCAAAGTATATTGCAACTTATTTGGAAAGTTGTGAGGGAGTATGGCTTCAGAAGCTACTCTGCAAATTATTTGACTATATGATAGAATTGAATGTGTTGTTTTGTGATAATAAAATCTATGTGAAGCTCACAAATAATATAGTGTTTCAAGATAATACAAAGCATATTGAGATCAAGTACCACTATATTCATGATATGGTATAGAAGGGAGTAGTGATGATCTAATATATATTCACTAATGAGCAGAAAACTAACATTATCACAAAGCCTTTGTCTTCTTTGAAGTTTGTATGCTTCAGATAAAATATTAGACTAGTGGATAACTCCTCTATCAGTAAGAAGGAACATTAATGTGACAACAATAGGGACATGTCTCAAACTATTGCTAACAATAGGAGCTTGGCCCAGATTTTTGTTGGGTGGACAATAGGGGTATGACTCAAACTATTGGTCACAATAGGAGCATGGCTCAAACTATTGGTGAGATAACATGAGGGACATATATTATTGAAAGGAATGGTCTTTGAGGTTTAAAAAATCATGGAGTGGGTTCCTATTCAGCATTATGGATGCTTCAACATGTATATATCTGTATTGTAACATTGAAATGAATATAATGAAAAATCAATCTGTTAGTCCCAATTTTGGGATCCAGGGAAAATTCACCATGTATATCTATTTTATGTTTTATGCTCTAGCCATTGTTTATTTTATGCTTTTAGAATTCGTATGCAGGTAATTTCTGTACAGGGTTAAAACCTACATTTGGTATCATAGTTGTTTAAGCTTCAAGGGGATGCCTTTGTTGCTGAGGGGTTTTGTTCGGGCCTGTGGTAGTCCCTATTTAGTGGAAGATTTGCAGGATATATTATTGTGGTGAAAGAAGATGGCAAGAAGTGGAAAGATAGATATCGAGAAATTTATTGGTCAGAGTTTTTAGTTGTGGAAACTCAAGATGAAGGATCTGATGGTGAGTAAAGATTAGTGGATCATGGTAGATCTGAGTACTAAACTAATGTAAATGTTAGTTGAATATTAGGCAAAGTTATATGGGAAGACAAAGAGCACAATACAGTTGTGTATTTCAGATTCAGTATTGTTTAATGCATCAAGGGAAAATTCGGCAAAGGATTTGTGGGACAAGTTAGGGACATTGTACTAATTTAAGTCTCTGGTGAATAAATTTTTCATGCGGAAAACGTTGTATAACATGAGGATGAAGGATGGAGACTCGGTGACAGAGCATCTAAACACCTTTAATACTGTGGTAAGGCAGTTTTTATCTATTGAAATAAAAATTTCAGATGAAGATAAGTGCATGAGTTTTTGGTCTTATCTACCAAATTCGTGGGAAAATGTGGTTGTTGCAATAGGTAGCAATACAACTACCTTGCAGTTTGATGAAATAATCATATCCTTGTTGTCGAAGGAGATGATACGGAAAAATATGGAGGGCCATAATGGAGATGGCTTGTTTGTATGAGGACGGTCCAAGAATAGAAACAAAAATAAGCCATCGAGTGGGATATCTAAATCTAGAGGGAGATCTAAATCTCCAAGAAATCCTGTAAAGCTGTGATGGAAATGTGGAAAGGATGGGCACTTCAAAAAGGAATGTATATCTAAATCTCCTAAGAAAGGAAAGGGATCTAATTATTCTCCTTCTGCAGAGGCGAAAACCACCTCATATGAAGGTTAGGACTGTACTTGGCTTCTTCTTCAAGTAAACATATAGATCATGAGGCATGTTTGATTGACTCAGGGGCATCCTTTCACTTCACTCCCCATAGGGATTGGTTCTGTGAGTATGAGAAATATGATGGTGGTGATGTCTTCTTACAGAATGAAAAGAAGGCTAGAATCATCGAACACAGAAAAGTTAAATTGAAGTTTCAATAAGGAAGGATTAGAACACTTTCGGGTGCTCTACATATTCCTGTGTTGGAAAGAAATTTGATTCATGTAAGAAATATGGATGATGCAAGTGTAAAAACAGTGTTCAAGAATGACATTTGCAAGATGGTTCGGGGAGCACTGGTATTTATGTGGGTATTGTGGATTGGAACTTTGTACAAGCTTCTGGGTAGCACTCTTATTGATGGGTGAAACAATTCTATGGTTCCTAAAAGTGGATCTGAAAATATTGTGGTCTCTAGAGTAAAGACCATGCTATGGCATCAAAGGCTTGGACATATTGTAATACTTCATGGTAATGGTATGGTAGAAGGTATTTCTAAATTCTCTCTAGATTTTACTTTTTGTGAACATTGCGTATATCGGAAACTGAATCGGGTGAGTTTCCCTCTACTGCTAAGTGGGCAAAAATGATATTTGAGCTTGTGCACAATGATGTGTTGGGACCTGCTTCGGTTCCTTCACTGGGTAACTCTATGTACTATGTATCATTTATAGATGAATTCTCAAGGAATACATGGATATATTTCCTCAGGAAGAAATATGAAGTCTTTGATAGGTTTAAAGAATTTAAGGCTTTGGTAGAAAACCATACAAAGAAGAAGATAAATGTGTTAAGGATAAATAACGGTGGATATTTTTGTAAGAATGAACTTGAAGAGTTCTATAAGAAGTGTGGTATAGCAAGACAGAAGAGTAGTCCATACACACCTGAAAAAAATGGAGTTGTAGAAAGAATGTAAAGGACGTTGATGGAAAAGGAAAGAAGTGTGGTCAGTGGTGTCGGGTTAGGACAATAGTTCTGGGTAGAGGCAGTGGAGACTGCATGTTACCTGGTCAACATATTACCTTCATCAACATTGGAAGATAAGACTCCACAAGAGGTATGGACTGGTAAGAAACCCTCTCTTTCACATTTCAGGGTATTTGGATGTGATGCATATGTACATGTTCCAAAGGAGAAAAGAACCAAGTTGGATAGTAAATCTGAAATATGTATATTTATTGGGTATAAGGATGGTTTAAAAGGTTATAAGATTTGGAACCAAGAAATAAGGAAGATTGTGTATGACCGATATGCCATGCTTAAAGAGGTGAAAGATGTTATTAAATGTGAATTCATACCAAAGGAACTTGAGAAGGTAGAGTTTGAGGTAAAGGAGTAAGAATCTGACTCTACAACAAAATAGGAATCAAAATATGAATAGCCACAAACTCCAGTTGTGATAAGATCAGTTCGAGAAAGAATGCAACCAAAAAGGTATAGTCCATCTGTGTTCTCTTCAAAATTTTCTTTATCTATTATTGATTATGATCCTAGAACTCACAGGAAGGCAGTAGTTTCAGAGGATGGAAAGCTCTGGGAAGAGGCCATGGTTGATGAAATGGCATCTTTGGAAAAAAATGAGGCTTGGGATCTGGTGGAGTTTTTGGCTGGAAGGAAACCCATTGGAAGAAAATGGATGTTTAAGAAGAAGATGAATGCAGAAGGCAAGGTGGAGAAATACAAATCCCAGTTGGTAGAAAAATGTTATTCCTAGGTGTTAGGAATTGATTTTGGTGATATTTTTTCTCTTGTTTCCAAGGTATATTCTATTAGATTACTTTTATCTGTTGCTAATGCTTTTGATTTTGAGGTAGAAAATATGGATGTGAAGACAACATTTCTTCACAAGGATCTAGAAGAAGAGATATACATGAAGCAATCTAAAGGCTTTGTAGTGAAGGGTAAGAAAGAACTGGCATGGAGGATAAATAGGTATTAGTATGGGTTAAAATAGTCACCAAGGATGTGATATCAAAAATTTGATACATTTATATGAGGACTTGGCTTCACCAGAAGCAAAGTGGATCACTGTGTGTATTTTAAATTAATTGGTGATCATGTTATTCATCTGGTCTTGTATGTGGATGATATGTTTCTGGTTGGAAATGGAAAATAAATTACCCAAGATTTGAAGACCCAATTATCCTCCAAATTTGACATGACGCATCTTGGTGCTACAAACTATATTTTGGGCATGGAAATTAAACGCGATTAGGCAAAGAGGAAGCTTTGGTTAAACCAAAGGAAGGTTTAATCTGTAAGAAAGTAAACCCGTGAAGGTTCCTATTCATATAGGTGTAAAGTTATATTTTGAATAGCATCCCAAGACACAAGAAGAGAAAGATGACATGTCTCGTGTTCCATATGGAAGTGCAGACAGTAGTCTAATGTATGTAATGGTCTGTACTAGACCAGACATTGACCATGAAGTGGGAGTATTGAGTAGGTTTATGTCGAAACTAGGGAAGGAGCATTGGACAACAGTGAAGTGGGTTTTTAGATATTTGTTTTGCACTAGTGATTATGGTCTGTGATACCAAGGAAGACTAGGATTAGACAAAGTTTTGGACATTCATGTGTTTGTTGATATAGAGTGTGTTGGAGATATGGATCAGAGAAGATATACAAGTGGGTATGTGTTTAACCTATTTGGAGGTGTAGTTAGTTGGATAAATAAGAGATAGTCTATAGTGGCATTTTCAACTACAGATGCAGAATACATGGCAACCACTCATGCAAGCAAGGAAGCATTTTGGTTGCAAAGATTGTGTTCAAGTATGGGGTTAGTACAATGAGTTATACGAATAGACTGTCAAATCCAAAGTGAAAATTTCTTAGCAAAAAAACCCACTCATCATTTAAAGGAAAAGAAAATTAATGTTCAGTATCACTTTGTAGGGATATGGTTGAGTACAAAAGGGTGTTGCTGGTAAAGGTGGACACTTTGAAGAATACAACAGATGCATTGACAAAGTTTGTGACTAGGGAGAATTTCTCTTGGTGTAGAGGAACAATGGGTGTTACAAGTCTGAACCAATAGCTAAGCTCTTATGTGCCCCCTATGGAAAGAAAAATAAAAGTGGGAGACTATTGGGTGTGTGTTATATATTTTCGATGACTATCCCCAGGCATGAAGATGGGGGGTTGGAGGGTGGTCGGTAAGTCTCACCTTCATAGCGCTGGGTGTAGTGCGAGGGGCATAGGGGGGACAACAACCCCCTTTGTCCGGGGAGTTTGCTAGGGGAAGGGAGCCCCCTGCACGGGGTGCAGGACAACACCCCGATAATTTTTTGTGCACCCTATAATATGTGGGTGAACCTACCTATTGTTTTATGGATGGATTTCACACATAGTTTTGCGAATGATGGTTTTCTGCCCATGGTATTGTGTAGATTCGGTCAAGGGAACTACGACTATGTTCTAATCCAGGGTTAATGGATTGGGGTTTATGGATGTTTCTACATGTATATATATGTATTGTAACATTGAAAGGAATATAATGAAAAATCAATCTAGTAGTCCATTTTGGGATCCGGGGGAAAATATCTGTGTATATATATTTTATATTTTATTCTCTCACCATGGTTTATTTTATTTTTTGTAATTCATATGTAGGTAATTTCTATACAGGGTTAAAATCTAATGAAGTTTTTGTATGGTGGATGATCAAAGTAAGTGGAAACTAGTGTAGGAGGCATGACTTGGGCCCACTTGGATTGCTAGAGTTGATGTACTGGGGTAAATGTGTAGACTACATTTGTTTAATATTCCTTTCTTGTGGTGGCTACACACAAACTAAGGTGAAACAAAATCATTTGTTTTTTTCTTTGGCTTTTTTTCTCCTTATTTTTTTGTTCCTTCTTTTTTCTTTTTCTTCTTTTCCTAATATATGCCTCATAGAGGTTTTTAGAAAGTGGGTCTACCTCAGGTGCCTTCTAAGATGTTTTCACATGAGTTTCTTTATTATTTTATTTTTCTTTTTAGACCTATAGGTTTCCCAATGGAGGTTTTCAACCAGTGAGTCTACCTCAAGTTCCTCAAAGGACGTTTTCTCTTGAGATTTTTGTTTTTACCTTCATGGAATGAATGTATTGGGACTCTGAGGGAGCGTTGATGTTGTTAATCAGATTTAGAACCTTACTTATTGAATTACTAAACTCAAGCCCAGAGAGGGGATTTTTGTAGGCTTTTAATCGACATCCATTTACCAAGAGTGGAAATTGTTCCTCATCAATAATCCAAATTTTGATTTAGCCATTTTCGTAGCACTTTTCAACTAGATAACGCCACAAACATTGGGTCATGAGATTTCCCTTGAAATATTTAAACGTGGAGTCATACAAGAGGGCCAATTCACCCTCTTTGAATGTTTTGGTTTTTATGTGCTTGTCATGCTAAAAATTTCTTTATAGTTGTGCTTCTTCAGAGTGTAATAAGACTTGAATTATGTATTCATATAGTGCATTCAATTGATGTTATATTTGATCTTGTTCTTTAGTTATATCAATATCAAGTTGGGATCCCATTTCTATCGTGTTATATTCAAATTCAATTGACAAAAAAAAAAATCTTACTATAGAAAAACTCATTAGGGGTATATCCAGTAGTGGTCTTCCAAGTGGTTTTGTAGGCCCAAGTGGCCTCAACATGTATCCTTATCTAGTCATTTTTAGTGTTGTTGATCACCTTGGTTAGGGTGCTTTCTAATGCTCTATTGGTAACCTCCACTTTTCCATTTTTTTGAGGGTGATATGGAGTAGACATATGGTTTCAGATGTGGTGTTTCTTCATTATTCCCTCAATGATATTGGGGGTGAAATAAGAGTATTGGTCTGCTACCATTTATCTTCAAAAACAAAATTTGTAGAAGTTGGTTTATCTCATAAACTCAACTACTTTATATTCTATTGCTAATTTTACTTGTTTTTCTTTAAACCACTTGATTAGGTAGTTTTCTCAAACAATAATGTATTTATTGCGCCCATATAGGGGATTAATGTGACCAATGAATTCCAAGCCTCACTTATCATATAGCTCAAAAGAGACTTGATTTTGGATGGAATATCATATTTCTAAGTATGTTTCCCCATCCTCTGAATTCATCACACTAGTAAGTATATCTATGGGCATCCTTATGAATATTTGGCTAGATATATCCTTCCTACAATATTTTCTAGGTTGTCATATTTACAGCAAAATGGCCCCCACAAGGTCCATCATGGAAATGTGAGAGGATGTCATAACTTCATCCTCCCTTAGACATCTTCTCAAAATTTTATCAAGCCCCAATTTGGAGAGGTTCCCCCAATCCAAGTGTAAGAGGAACTCTTTATGACAATATTTCTTTTCTGTTTCGAAGATAGGTGAGGAGGGAACTGGTCAGTAGTTAGGAAGTTGGATATGTTAGTGAACCATGGAGATACAAATGATATGGGAATGAGTTTCCCATTAGTGATCTAGTAATATACCACTTCTTCATTTGCAAATAGGGTTAGTCTTGACAAAAAAATATGCAACAATATTCTCCTTCCCAGGTTTGTCAATAAAATTCAAATAAAATTATTACAACATTAATAACCACTCAATTATACAGGCATTTGCATCTACTTTATTCATTAAGTGTTTGATTTATGCATGGTCAATGTGCACTAAGAATTGATAACCAATGATGTAATGCCTAAATTTGTTTAAATAATGTACAAGGAGAAGAAATTACTTTTAAGTTACTCTATAGTTGAGCTTCGCTTTGGACAATTTTTTTCTAATAACATAGATTTCATATGGGAGTTTACCTTTGATTTTTCTTAAAGCTTCCCAAATTTCTCTATCTGATGCATCTATATGGATATGGAACGGGAAGGTTTGATTGGTACCTTTAAGGATAGGTGTTGTCATCATTTTTTCTTTGATTCCCTCAAATTATTCTTGACATAAATCTGTCCAACAAAACTTGATGAATATTTGATCATGTCTAGAAAGGCCTAGAAACTTATAACATCTTTATTTTTTGAGGAAAAATAACCTTTTGGATGATGAATATTTTGTTAGGGTCCACTTGAATTCCTTTTGAAGTAACGAAATTCCTTGAGAAAATCCCCTCATTCATCATAAATAGGAATTTATTGTGGGTTAGGGAGAGGTTCTTTTCTTTACACATTTTAAAGGATTTGCTTAGGTTGTGGAAAACCCCTTGTAAATCATCCTTGTAGGTTGTAAAATAATACATGTATATTTCTATTAAATCATGCATAAGACCAGAAAACATACTCAACACAACTCTCTGGAAGGTGGTAGGGACATTGCACAAACAAAATGGAAAAACTATGCAATAAAATTTTCCCTATGAACATGTGAAGGTGGATTTATATTTATCCTTAGAGCTAATATGGATTTATTTGTACCCACTAAAACAATTTAAAAAGGATAAGAAATTTTTCCCTAAAAGGACATCAAGAACATGGTGAATACACGGAAAGGGAAAATTACTCTTTCTAGCATATTTGTTTAGTTCTCTATAACCAACACAAATTCTCCATTTTCAATTATTATTAGGGACAAATAATAGGGGATAAACTCATTCACTATTGAAGATTGGATAGATGAATCCAACATCCAACAATTTATGTAATTCATTTTTCACAATGTCTTTTAATGCAAGGTTCATTTTCCTTTGTAGCTGGAAAATTAGTTTATGATACTCCTCAATGTATATATGGTGATTTAATATAGAAGGAAGTACTCCCTTCATATATTTTTAATCCCATGAGAATGAATAAAAATGGTATTTTAAGACAATGAGTAATTGTCCCTCTTGATCATCTAAGAGGTAGGGGATTATTTTTAGGGTTTTAGAGGGGTTGATATCTATTGTTTTCACATTAATTTTATCAATACCAGTACCTCTCAAACATACCGATGAGTTTTCTTTCAAACAAATAGGTTTCCCTATAGATGAATGTTTTTATAAGCCATCAATATTTATGGTAACAAGGTATTGGTTTTGTATAAATTTATCAATCATATTATCTTCATCATTTTTCCTTCTAATAATGGTGGTTTCTAGTGTACACATAGGGTAGGATGATTAGACAAAATATTCCTCTTCTTTTTCTCCTTCTTATACCTATGCCGAAAGGTCATCCTCAACAACGTACTAAGTTGATGGGTATAATACAAACTATTTTCTTGATTTTCCATTGGTGATGGTCATGTTCCCAATGTCCCCATATGCATCAACAATGGGTAACCAAGGTCTTCCTAATATGAGTGGGTAGTTATTGAACTTGGACTTGTGTTGAAGGACAAGGAATTTATGGGGTACTCCCAAGAATAAATGGATACCATTACATCCTCTATGATATATTCAGGTGTTGCCATGGATCTATCATCTAGTTGTAGCACAGTAGAGGTCTTCCTTAGAGATCCTTGGAGGTTAAGTTCAAGCATGGATTCCTTGGTCATGAAGTTGATAATAGCTCCCATATCAATGAGATTATTTGGAGCTACAACATCATTGATGTTCACATCCACTGCCAGGCTCTAAGGATCTCTGTGCTTGAGTATGATTACTCTACCCAGCATAAGATCAACCAACTACTCTATGACATTAATAGTGGGGGAATCATTATCATTCCCCCATGCCTTATAAGAAATTATTTCTCAATTATTTTGTTGTAAATAGGAACATACTTGATGTCTTAAAGCAGAGGTATTTTGACAAACACATTTTTTTAGTTATCCTAAAAGTTCAGCTTCTTTTAGGGTACGTTCTTTGTTGTTTCTCAAACTTTTAGGATAGCAAGGTGTTGGTTGGGTGACTTAAGGTAAAATTTCTTCCTTCTCTTCCTAAATAATCTCTATTGGAGGAGGTGGATAAACATCTAGAAGGACCTTCCTAGACATACGGTTGATTCGTATATTTCTAAAAAATAGGTTTGGTAAGTTGTTTCTCCATTGTAACTTGGTTGAGCCTACTTGTTACTGGAATTTCTATTTGGTTGCGCCGGGATTTGTGGTTTCTTTGGATAAATGTTTTGGGGTGCTTGATATTGTTGAGGAAGAGGCATTAGGGTAGTTTTTTGGTCCACCTGAGGTCTCCATCTTGGTGATGGATTGCCCCATTGAGGAGTTTGATGACAATATGGCTAAAAGGGAGGGGTAATATTTTGAGGATGATGTGGCCAAGGAGTGGGCATAGGCAAGGGTGAAGCGTTAGAAGGATACCAAGGATGATAATGGAATTTGTAATTTTATTTTAATCTCCTTGGTATACAACTTTCAGCCATAGTAAAGATGGGAATTTATCATTGGAATGTTTTTATTCACACAAAAAATTATTTCTATGACATTTAAAGGGAACTCATTCCTAGGATACCTTTTAATTCATTAAGGGAATAATATGGATAACACAATTTTTTCTTCCTCTTATTTTTTATTGATTTGTATGGTGTCCATCTGTATCCCAAATATATGTAATATTTTAGTCTTCATATCCTCTAACATACCTCCTATCTCATTTTTAGTGATCAAGAAGGAGGAAGAGGGACTTGGTGAATTTTCTTGTGTTCTAACTCTTTTTTCTAGTAGCCCTTAATGAATTTTTAATACCATTTTGATATCCTCATAATTCAGTTGATATATTTCTCCATAAGCAAGTAGTTTGAATTTTTTCATCTGCTCTTCCTTGAATCCTCGTAGTAGGACTAGCTTTAAGTAATCTTCAAATAGGGTGCAATTGTGCAATTTTATAGAACTCTACTATAATCTTCTGTCTAAATATTCTAGATATACTTCTACTCCTTAGGTCATTTGAAATATCTTGTCTTTTGTATCCCTTGATTTGCAATAATTCTGGTACTTGTTGTTCAAATGTTTCTACATTTGATACCATAAAGTGATGTTTCACCCTTATAGGCTCATGAACCATTGAAGGGTTGAATCCTTAAGAGTAGATTGCCATAATTTGAGCTTCTACTCATGAATTGTGTTATCATAATTCCTACATACTGCAACAAACTCAAACATGAAAGTTTTAGGAACTTTTGTGATTATATCATAGAAGTGTGGGAGAATAGATGGATCATTGTTTTCCATTTTGGCCTCTCCATATATTTCTCTAATGAGGAATTGGTTTTTATATCTTCAACCATGGTATTAGTGGTTTTGAAGGTATTTCTCCTTCTACAAGCTACTTAAAGATCTTTTCTTTCTCACCAAAAAGGGCCTCAATAGTCCCTGTGGATAAGGTAGGAGGATCATAGTTAAAAAAAATAGGTTGGATACTAGTGGAAATCAGATATTTTGGTAAGAGTTTTCCTATCCTATCCTTAACTCTTTAAGGCATGAAATAAAGAAATATACTTTTCTAATTTTGTAATTTTTTTGTAATGAAAATGTTGATGCAATTTTTTTGTTTTTGTAATATTTTTGAAATCAGAATTCTAATTCCATTTTTATTTTTGGAGGCTAAATGAGAGAAAGAGTAAATCAATTATGGAAAAATACAATACATACTTTCACACCTCCCTGGTAATGATGCCAAAGATTGATGGCCCTGAGTATTGCAACAACAATGTTACACCTCCCAAGGGTATCAACTTTAATTGTAAACCTGAGGTTCATACTAACATAGGATATTTTGGAACTATATATGGAGCAAGAACTATTTCATTATTTTACTAAAATTTATATAGTTGGAAGCATTAAAATGAAATCTGGTTATAGATAGACCATTCAAATTGCTCTATGATATAGTAAAAAATTGAAATTGTAGGGAATGGAAGAAAGCAAGAAATTCTATTATAATTTCAATGAAGGAAGGCAATCCAGATTAACTATAATTACATGAAAACATACATATTCTATCTTTTGGGTGTGGAGCCTAGTTATCTTGTTTATTCATAGGTATCATTGCATTGGACCCCAGTTCAGAATTTTGTAATTTCGTAGTCAATCTGGGTCATTCATTAGGCAAAGATCTGATGGTAGAAGTTATGTTTAGTTTAGGTTTTTTTTTCCCTACAAGGAAACCCCTCGCTATATATGAGGTAATTGTATTACATCTATGTAGATTACTATTCTGAGTGAGAAAGAGAGAGGAGATTTTGTGAGAGCAAAGAGGGAATTACAATAGATTTGATGTAGGTTGTATCTCTTCAGTTTGTTGGATAATATAAAAGGAAGGGCTGGTTGTTTCTTCGTGGATGTAGCCCAAATTGGGCGAATCACGTATATCTATGTCTCTCTTGTTTTATGTGTTTTTTGTGTTTATATTTCTGCAATATATTTTATGTGTTCCATTTCTTTGTAATATATAATTTGCAGAGTTGAGGTTTCTGTGATCCATATCAAGTTTATGAGAGATTTTTTCGGCAAAAATCACATGAGAAACCATTTGTTGATGCGTTTCGAACCAACTAGTGTGGTTCATCGTTA
Organism: Pinus taeda; assembly: GCA_000404065.3. Lineage (NCBI taxonomy): Eukaryota > Viridiplantae > Streptophyta > Pinopsida > Pinales > Pinaceae > Pinus > Pinus taeda. The sequence goes on along the minus strand of APFE030762148.1, from coordinate 99,113 downwards.
GGACAAGTTGTCCTGACGATGAACCACACTAGTTGGTTCGAAACACGTCGAAAAATGGTTTCTCATGTGATTTTTGCCGAAAAATATCTCATAAATATATAATTTTCTAATACTATCATGCAAGGAAATAAATGACACTGCTGAAGTAAAAAATTTCAAATAGTAAACCCTAATTATGCAGGAAATAAGTAATTTCTACTGTAATATAGGTTAAGGCACCTAGTTAATATTTCCACTTATAAATTTCATATTTAGGGTTCCATGGACATTGTAACACATCAAATAAGGTGAATCATGATTTGGATGAAAAAGCTAGGAACATTTTGGAAGCAAATTGCAAAATGATCCATCAATCTTTGTTTTGCTTTAGGAGATACTCTAGTGAGTAGAAAAATATGCTAAATGTAAGATTGAAAATAAAAATAAGCTAAGGGATGGCTGAGAAGTCATAAGCAACTCATGTACACATCACTATATCAATGCTAGTAGGGTTTATTTAGCAAGATATGTAGTTTTAGGTTTTCCTATAGCTACAAAACAATGAATTGTGAAAACACAATAAAATAGTGAATGATGAACAACAAATAAATGTTAGCAGTAGAATTTAATTTAAATTCATAAATAAGAACGCTTCTTGAAAAATATAACCACTACCAATGTTTCCATTTAATGCTCAAATACTATGGAAGAAAGGAATGTTCAAAAACTAGCTAAGTAATCATTCATAAAAGTAATATTAAATGATAAACTACATAGATGAAAATTTCATAAAGGGTAATGGTACAAGAGAGTTCCTAATAACTTGGCGTGGAACATCACCCATGGAAGCTCAAAACTCTTAAGGAAAATAAAACTAGAAACTGAAACCAAAGATGAGTTTCATTAACCGAATAATTACTTGTACATGGAAAAAAGTTGCAGAACTTGATTTCTAAAGTTCCTAATTTTCTATATTCTTATTTTGTTTCTCCTACTTTATCTACTAGGCTTCTCGAGCCCTCTATTTATAAAAAATGGGTAAGGGTTGGCCTACTTGAGGGGATGACTACTCTCCCTCCAAAATCCCTAAAAAGTGGATCATGTTTCCTAGGTCACCATGCAACAAGAAGAAGAAGTATTTTTTATCCTCATCTAGTTGAGTTGGAAGTGTTATATGGTAGAGAGTAGGCCCCATGAATATTTCTAGTTGGACCTCCATGAAAACTATGTAAAATCCCTTTAAAATCCTGCACAATAATCATGGTAAGCACATAAATCATGAAAAATCTCCTTGACCCTCCTAAGAACTCATTCAACTCGGAAAATGTTATTAAGTGCAAAAAGGAAGTTTTAATTCATATTTTATTTTCTTAGGAGTGGTTAGATGGGCCTTATGTTTTACCTATTTTGGAGGCCCATCATAGACAACTTAAAGAAATGTGAAAAAGCACATTATGCCATAAAAAAATGGCTTGCCTGAAAATTTATTTCCCAGGATGTTAGTAGCGAAGTTCTTAAAGACAACGTGGAACATATTAAAAACCAACTATTAGGGAATTACTATGTTGACTATAATTGAGTTGGAAAAATTGAGGATGAATTTTGAGATTCAAATATTAAAGAGTTGGAGTTAGTACACCAGTACATGAATGAAGTCATAAAGATTGTAAATCAACTAAGGATGAATGGTGAAGATCATTTAGATCAAAAAGTGATAGAGAAGGTTTGTATAAATTTTCTTAAGAAGTTTGATGAAATTGTTGTAATCATTACAGATTATAAGGAGATTCCACAATGATGAGTATATGAGTTGTTGGGATCCCTACTCTCCCATCAATTTCAAATAAAAAGGAATGATGATTCTTTTAAAAATGCATTTAAATCACATGATTATCAAGAGCTAGAGGAGAATAAAGATCGATAGGGAAGGATAGAAACAACATAAGAAACAATGAAAGAGATGGTTTAGTAATAGAAAGGAGATTGAATAAAAATCTTCTTTATTAAACGTAAGCCATATAATACATTAATTCACTCTACTACTACTCAATAAATTATCTAAACCTATAATTGATTCCTTAAGGTCTATAAAGACCAGAAGTTTGAGAGAATTCTATGAAGACATAGATTTGAGTCAAACTTTTCATTCTTTCCTTGTCAATCCACATGTTTTGAAGAGGTAATCAAAGAAGAAAATTTGGGTCAAAGCAATGGATGAAGAATGATACATGGGATCTCATAGAATTAGTAGAAGATAAAGTTTTCATTGGTGTAAAATAGGTTTACAAAACCAAGCTTAATTAAAAAGGGGAAAAAATACATTACAACAGTAGATTGGTAGAAACGTTTTGCACAATAGGTTGGAATAGATTATGGTGATACCTTTGCACTAGTGGCAAGGTTTGACATAGTAATAAAAATGTAAATTCAATAATTGTAAATGGAATTTTATAAAAATATGTATATGTGGAGCACCCACAAGGATATGCGATAAAAGGAGTTGAAGGTAAGGCATATAGTTGTAAGAAAGCTATCTATGAAATCAAGAAAGCTCCTAGAGATTGGTATAGTAGGATTTCGAGATATTTAATTAGTGGATTTAGTAAAATTAGCAGTGAGCCTAAATAATATATTGAGGTGAGTGAGAAATGTAAAATTATAATTGTTTATTTGTATGTTGGTGACATGATATTTGCATGGAATCTATCAACAAACAAGTTTAAACCAATAATGAAGAAATAATTTAAAATGACTAGTTTTGGGTTAATGAGATTCATTCTTGGTATCAAAGTCATTAAATTAAATTAAAATATTTTTGTGTTTCAATGAAGGTATGCCATGGACATGCTAAAAAGTTTTAGGGTTTTGATGAATTGTAAACCAACAAAAACTTCACTAGCAACATGAACATAGCTCAACAAAGAAAATATATGATCCAACATGGATCAAACTCTATTCAAGGGATTGGGTTGAACTCTTATGTATCTTAGTTCCATTAGAATAGATATTTCCACGTTCATTGAGTCTTCAAAATAATTTCATTAGATAGTGTGAAAAATAATTCTGAAATATATAATTTGTTGGAACAACATGATATTCTATATTATACTCCAATCTAATATCGATTTTTTGGTTGGATATACTAATATTGATTTTGGAGGTAACGTTGATGATAGGAAGAGTACTTTGGTATATGTTTTCTCTCATGTTTAAGGTGTTATTTGATAGACATCAAAGAAGGAACCCGTTGTCACAATCTCATTAGTTGATGCAGAGTATGTAGTGGTAATGGTTGTTGCATGTCAAGCAATTTGGTTATGTAGAGTATTGGGTGATCCAAAAAACGAATAAGGGGGACCAACTATAGTGTATTGTGAAAACAACTTAGGTTATCTTTATAAAAAAAACATGTTTTCATTAGAATATAAAGCATAGTGGTATGATATATCACTCCATTAAAAATCTTATAAACAATGAATATATCTACTTGGAATCATGTGAATTAAAATACCAATTGGCTAACATATTCACAAAGCCATTGATAAGAGACGCATTGGAGTTTCATAGAAAAAATAGAGGTGTTGTAATGCTAGTTGAGACATAGAATAATAAAAAAATAGTGTTCATGATTAAGGGAAAGCATTAGAGAAATAATTATTTCTTAATTTCTCATACTCTATAGTAGTTTGCATGTGTTTCTTGTAGAGTCTACATGTTGTAGCTGATACAAACCTCCCTCCAAAATTTTTCCCATGATTTGATTTTTGAGCCTCCCTTCTATCTACAAGAGCTTATTATTCATTGTCGTCAAGTATTCATGCTAATGTTAAAGACTAATCCTTCCATGAAGTGATTTTGATGTCTTATTTTGACCGTGATCTAAAACTTTTATAACACAAGCCATATCCTGCTTTGACCTTGCAACATTTCCAGCCTCCCCTCTTGGAACTGTACAATCCACTATCTCTGAAATTGCATTGAGTCTTGAGGATCTAAACTGCACAATCCTGGAAGGCAAGCCAACCTTGAGCTCAAAAATTACACAAAGAGATTCTCTTCCCTTAAAAAAAATGTACAATTCACTAAGGGAAGGAATTGCACAAGTCCTTAAGCCTCAAGATTGCACAATCCCTTCTGCTAGTGTGAATAGGAAGTTTCCTCGAAAAAGCAGAGTTGGGATTCCTAAAAAAAGGAGTTGCCCAATTAATGTTGTGTTAAGTCCAATAAGTTGATAATTATGACTTAACTCAAACAAGTGGCACTTTTTCCTTAATTTTAGGCATGTGCATCATAAACCGTAACCTTCCTAGATATATTTAATATACTCCCCTAGAGATCATTTTCATACTCTATCTTGGAGCTCTAGCCTTCTGAAGGAGATCAAGGAACTTTTGGCTAAGTTTGCAACGCTTTTCTCAGTAAGTTTTGCATGTGTCACTTTTTGTTTCTTTTGTCGCTTTTTCTTCTATGAGCATTTTTTTCCTACTTGTTTTCATAGTAGCTCAAGTTTCAACTTATATTAGGTTTTAAAAGTGTTGGTTCAGTCCATTGCTCACATTTCCCAAGTGTCAAATTGTGTTCTTTGTTTTTTCCTACTAGCTGCTAGGTCACTTAGTGCATGTTTTCTTTTCCTTTTGCATGCTTACTTATGACACTTAATTTTCACTAATATATATTCCCCTTAGAAATATCTACTTTCCTTCCTACCCCAACACTAAAAGTTGTCAATGTTTTCTCTCCTTCCTGGGAAGATCTGCATAATCATGGTCGGCAGTTGCCTTCCCCAATTGTGCACTTGACACCTTCAAGAGACAAGCCTCAAGATTGGCCTCTGAGACTGCATAATGTGTAGTCACTAGCTTTCCCAAATATGAATTGCTCAGTCACAAGCCCTATCTCTCAACCCTGGCCACTAGGACTATGCAATGCGCAGTTCCTTCCCTTAGTTTTCCTAGCTAGGACTACGTATTGTGCAGTCTTAGGCCTCTATCGGCCACCTTGATTGTTGAGACTTACAATCCACAATTCATGAGGTCATTCTCCCACCTTTAGCCCAAGAATTGTGTGATCCTTCCTCTCAGTGTTTCAGTTGATGCCTTGAACTTGTTGAATAAACTATTTTTCTTGAGCTAATTTGTGTTTTCCATGAGTGTATTTTTTTCATATAGGTACTGCAACTATTTGAGGTTATCTCTCTCCATCATTTTTTTATAATCATGGCACCCAAGATATCCACCTCAAAAGACACCATAGAGAAAAGCATTGATGAAATAGGTGAGAGTGTTCCTTCCACTATGTCAGTTCTTTCATACACTCAACTATTCATTGAGAAAGATTCAGACATTACATGACACACAATGAAATCGGTTTTCATGACAAACATTTACAAATAAGATCTTAAGGATAGTCAGGTTTACATCAATGTCAAAAACTAAGGGCTACACAATATTGTATGCAGGTATCCAACCTTTCCTTTAGCAAAAATTGAACATCATGGCATATATTAAGGCCTTTGAATGTGGAACATGGGATTACTTAGGGTTTGACCATGGGGGATGGAAACCCTGAAGTAGTCATAGTACCATGAGGTGAGGCGCCCACTAGATCATGGTGACTAGTTATATGAATACCATTGGTTAGTAGAGCTAACTTGGGTTGTGGCACATATTCATGATGATGCTAATGTAGGTCAAGGGTGTTGACCTAAGTAAATAAGCCATCGATGGGCCTTTTTTTTTTGAAATATCACGTATACAAAAAGCATCTAGATAGTCATTATGAATACCTTCCTAGCTAAGCCGGAGCATTGAAGAAGGTAGCTATGGTCAGTCTTCATAATCCTTTATGTATTTATAATACTATGTAATAACACAAAAGAAAATTAAATTTTAAATCATAATAAAAAAAAATAAAATTAAGGAAAACAATAAAACCACCTAAAATTAAGGTACTTGAAAATACGTAAAATAATATATTGTTGTCACTGCGACAATGACCCTCTAAAATTTTTTCCTGAGTCAATTTTGGAGCCTACATCAACTGTCATTTGAAGCCCCTTAGCATCATCATGTTTTTTTATTTTTTATTTGTGTGTTTTCTCCTAGGGTTGCATCCTCCTAAGTCAATGTTTCCTATGTGGCATCACTTAACCATTAGAAGCGTTTAAGTTATCTAGTCCATGGTTAGGTGAAATCATGACTTATATTGACTTAGAAAATTGCCTTTTCACCTTAACACTCAAAACCACAGAAAAATAAAAGAAAAGAAAGGAAATCACCTTTAAATGCAAAATAATAATCTAAGTTGATGAATACATGCGCTTGATTTTAGCACACTCCTTTGAGCTAAAGAAGTGCACCCTCCTTCGTGCTCAAGATAGACTCTCTTCCTGGGTGCATGCATGAGCCTCTTGGTTGCATGTGGGTGCACTCCTAGAAAACAAGAGCCCAATTAAATTCCCTCAACTAATCCTTTTACCCATCAACAAGTGGTGATCATGCATGAATCAATTTTGCATGTAAACTCTTTTAAATCAACATGGTTAATAATCAATTTGCCTTGTCATTCTGATTTGATTTTGGTGCATAGTTGTGCATCAAGAAACTATTCATCAACCAATGTTACAAGTAAGTCTTGCATGTCAAATATTTTCATTGCCTTTCATGATTTCACTATTGTTCTTGCTTTTCTTGTTGTCATTTATTTGTTTTTCAGTTTGTTTGTTGGCGTTTCTATTGAATATTCGTTCTACAAGGGTTAATATGTTATCACATACTCAAACTCTTCACATTATTCAACCTTCCATATTCCACCGTGATTTTGACAACCTCTATATGAGCTTGCACATCATTCATCTTCTCATTCTTATCATGAAATCTTATTGTTAAACTTGTTCTTGAGTACAACGCACTTCTAGAACTCTAAGCCCGATCTGCCTCGAAAAAGTGTGCCTAAAATAGTCAAGTTTTCCTCTTGAGCACACTTCTTCACCACAAAGAATTGCACCCTCCCTTGAGCACATGAGCACACCACGAAGACTTGAATGAATTTCTTTCATCCCTTCGACATGTGCTAATGCACCCTCCTTGCCTTTGAGCATATCGTATACAAGGAGAGATATTGAATTATATATGTAATTATGCTTTCTTATTATTTGATGGGAATTGGGATGATATTTGATTGAAAATCCACCAGCTTAGGACATGTAGGTGTAGGAGACGAAACAAATAACCCATCAAGTAAAGAGTTCTCCTAGAAAAAGGATCATATATGATTGATAAGAGAAATAAATATGAAATGGAAAGTTGATCCTCTGAACATAGGATCAATTCAAGAAAAGGAGAGGAGAAAAGTAGAAGAAGAGGAGAAGAGGAAGAAAGATGAGTTTTTGGAGAAGAAATAAGAAGAAAAATAAGAGAGTCGAATAATAGAGGAGGAACAACATAGGTAGTCCTAGGAAGAAGAATTATCACAAACACTAGAAGAAGAAGAATTGAATTAGGAGATAGAAGAGGAAGAGTTGGAGGAAGAGGATATCATCCAACCCATGCATGATGAATAAGGTACTCTATAATAGCATTCTCTCACAAGTAGTCATCTTCCATTCGGAGAAATGGGAATCACACCTCCACTGAAAAACAAAGTCATGGATGTGTGTAGTGCAATGTTTAATCAACTTAAGAAGAAGATTGTGTAGAAAAAGCATAGATATTTCTTGAATGGTCCTCAGAATCCAGTTTCTATTTCTACAAAGAAGGTGATAACTCCCAACACCAGAAAGAATCCCAGAGTGATCATGGCAGAAAATGTTGCATTTTCTACAGTGGCACAGGATAATTTTGAGTACTTGTTGAATGAGAATACCAGGCTGAGAAGAGAACTTGTGATGGTGAAGAAATAGGCAGAACATATTGCAATGGAGAATCAAATGTTGTCATCACAAAGCTTTAACACCACAAAATGGAAGTCATCCATGTAAGAAGAACTATCGCCAATGGAGGAAACCATGGTGTGATTATATGATGAGATGATACTTCTATAACAAGTGGTGGCTCCTCTTGTTGGCATTCAGAATAAATCACAAGAAACTATTGAAAGTAGAAAATAGAGTAGTCAGCCATCTTCAATAGTGGGTTTCCAAGTATCCAGATGCTCTGCAACATTTAAAGAAGAAAGCTAGGACTATCGCTGAGATAGATAAAGTTCGGCTAAGACTCCACTATCAAAACTACATGTGTCTTGGAGAATAGTCAATTATTACTATTGATGCATATATTTGACTACACAATGGTTTTGAGTCTTTAACATAGAAGCATGGGATTCCTTCAATAGGGACACTCAAGGAAATCATAGGAAGATAAATCATCTTCTAGGAGATCATGCAATACATTGAGCAAATAAAGTAGAACAAGAAGTCTTGGAAGTAACCAAAGACATTATTCTATAGTACAAAATTGTATCAGTGAAATATCATCTGAAACTTTCATGGCTATGGAATAATGTACAATCAAACTCCAAGAACATATTTATGGAGGATCTAAAGGTGAAGATGCACTACACAGGGGACTTGCTAGTTCACATAAAATCCATCTCAACAAAGTTCAGGGCTAGCACACATACATTAAAAATGAGCTCCATGAGGAAGAAAATGAGTTATCAATTTGATAAGCCTTTGTCCAATTATCAATTTTGTCTTATATAGCCACCGTCTTATGTGTAATTTATCTTATGTAATAAATGGTATGTAATGAAGACCAAGGGACACATGTGGGATGTGAATAGCCACATATGGAATGTAATAAGTCATGTATATAATATGAACAAATATAGAAGTTCAAGGGTCATGAGGAAGCTCAAAGGTCATTTTTTTTGTAATAAATATATCCTCATAACTCAAGCAAAGGGCTTGGATTCTAGATGTCTTTCCTTCACTTCTCTTGAAGTACATAGGAGATAGATCATTCTTTGGAGAAGCAGGTTGTGGATTCATGTTCCACTATTGGATATAGTGTTTCATCTGTGTAACAATGTACCTCGGATATTTCATTCTTAATTAGAAGTTCTATGAGTTGAAACTTCTTCATACATGTTTCATAGATATAGTATGACTATTCTTGTTATGTTTATGATATATGTTGCTTTAATAACATACTTAGTTAATGAAATAATTTGTTACTTAGATATGGTTATTATTGGAATGTTGTTATGCTTTAATGTTATTGTTTATTATGTGGAATAATTTGTAGGAAATGGATAAGTATTTATCTTCCTTCTCGAGTCCCCCTTTAGGATATAACTATTACTTTTCTAACCAGTGGCTCATTTTCCCTAGTTGTGGAAGTCTCCCTGATACACCTTACATTGGGTGTCTCAAAAATATCACATTCTTGTTGCCCCAAAGAGGTGTTGTGTTCTCTTGTGTGTAATAATAACCAAGGATTTTTTTTGAACCCTTTCCAATGTTCGCTAGATCATATGACTAGATGAGACTCCTACACCAAATGGTGTGAGGTCTAATTGGGAATTCACATTGGAGAGATCCCCTTACAATGTTGGCGGAATCCAACACCATCAACACATATTTACCATGAGCTACTACCCACCATAACTTAAGAAAGTATTTTCATAAAATACGGGATAAGGAACAAGATGCAAATAAATACGCTTACCAAGAGTTACTGCCCACCATTATTTATGTGTTCTTCAACACTTTAACAAATATGAGTAAAAATGTAAATGTGTAGACTTACTGGAATTTAATTTACAAAGAGACATGATCTAATTTACAAAGGGATATGGCTCTTGGTTATCTTGAGTATGAAATAAACCTGAAATTTTTCATTTTATACATACACTTATCACTCACATATCTCTTTCTCTCTTACATACGTGATGTCACATATCATATGTTTTCAACATTGTGATATCTACTTTTCTTTCATAGTTATTGGTTGAATTTTTGAAGTATGATTACTTTATGAAGATAAAGAAAACAATAATATATATTCACAAGTAATTACCATAGTCCAAAAATATTACTTGTATCCATTTCACTTTATTTTTCAACGTGAACTTGGATTACCATGGTCGACCATGGTTGACGATGTTGACTGAGGATTGAAATTGTTAACTATTAATTAACACGGTTAAATAAGTTGGACCATAGTTAACCAAAAATAAACCAAAGCATTATGTTACATTAATTTAATAATGTAAAATTGAAATTTTCAATTGTTAGATTTTTACATTAATGTTGACCACAAAAAATTTTAAGGATGGAAATTTATCTTAAAGATTAGAAACCTTGGTGAATCTTACTAATCCATAATATGAAAACTATAAAATGTTTGGTGATATTTTCATAAAAATATTCAAATTTTTAATGATTTTATATAGTCTCTATAAAATTTTGGTGATTTGTAAGGTAAAATATTTTTTTCTTATAAAATTTGGGCAAATAATTTTTAGGAAAAAATGGGAATTGACAAAAATATTTTTTTGGAAAAAGCATGGAAAATTAACCCATCTACAAATATTAGTCCCTAAAATTTTCCCTAATGTTGACCATGGTTGATTTTACATTAATGTTATGTGAATGTTACAAAAATAGTTTCATTACTAATTGAAGAGGGTTGACGAGGTTTACCATGGTTGAAGAGGGTTAATAATCATTGATTGAGGCTTGATGGAAGTATAATGGTCACCCTCATAAAATCGTGGTTAATTAAGGTTGACCATGGTTAACCATAGTAGCACGGTGTTGACCTCAATTGTCCATGATAAATAATGGTTACAATGTTTAAACAAGGATTAAGACAAAATATTGTAGTTGACTTTGGTTTACTATTGTTGTCCATGGTTGACCATTTTTATGTGGTTATAGTAATGTAACATTAATGTTAACAACGGATAGCCTTGGCTAACCATGCAATCTTACATTAATGATAATATTAATGTTATACTAATGCTACAAAAGGGGTTACACTAATGGTTGAAAAGGGTTAATGGATTTGACCATGGTTGATGAGGATAACCATGGTTGAAGAGGGTTGCCATTGTTGGTCAAGGGAGACCATAGTTTACCTATGTTCAACATGATTAACAACGATTACAATGGTTGACCTCAGTTGAGAATGATTGACAATGATTACCATGGTTGACCTCCACTAACCATGATTGAAAATGAGTGTCATGGTTGACCTTGAGTGGAGATATAGGGACATTTATCAATGTTGAATGTGATGGCTATGGTTGACTGTGTTGACTATGTGACGATGTTGAACATATTAAAAGATGCCATAATAATTAACCATTATGACCATGATTGGTTGTAGTGACATTGAGAATTTACGTCCATATTTTTTAGAATTTATGTCACATTGCAACAATGTTTGTCACAATGTAACAATTATGGTCACATTACAATGTTAGATAAATTGTAGCATAATGTCACATGGTGACAATGCTTGTGACATTAAAATGTTGGGCAATGTTTGACATTGCAATTTTAGATAAATATTTACACCATTATGATGTTAGAACATGTTTCACACTATGACATTAGTTTTTTTCATTACAATTTCAGATATTTATTTTCATAATGGCTTCACACAATTTTATTTTACACAACCACATCACATTGTTAGCTTTTTACTAACATATTGGGACAATGTCTCTACAATTCCGATGTTGGATAAGTTGTGATGATGTGACATTGTCAGATAAATTGCTTGTTAATTTGCAATGTCACATTACGGTAATGTGTTTCACATTGCGCAATTGGATAAATTACAACATAATTTCACATTAGGACAATGTTTATCACATTTCCATGTCATAAAATATTTTTCATATTGCAACAACGTTTTTCACATTTCCATGTGAGAAAATATTTTCCCCAGAGAGACGTTGGATAAATTTATGTTCCATTTTGATGTCAAAACATGTTTGTTTCAATGTATGACACAGTTTTTTTGTCTCATTAGTTCATTTGTCATAATGTGACACTAGTTTTTTTTTCTTTGCATTGTCCATGAATTTATTTTCATAGTAAATTCATGCATATTTTTTACAAAACCATGTGTCACATACCAACAAAGATATTTGTTAAGGAAAATGTCACATGAAATTTCTTTTTCCATTGCATGTTCATGTCATTTTATTTGCACAACCACATTATGATGTTAGTTGAGTAATGTGATGTTGTGGTGATGTGTAATGTTCATCAAAAGGAAATGTATATTTTTTTATTTTTTACAGTGTGATGTTGGTTTATTTGTCAGTAATTACTCTAGTGTTTTTCATCACATTGTCCTAGCATTTGCTTCATAGTATTTTGACATCACTTTTTTGCATGATCGCATTAAGATGTTAATTTTGTAATGTGAAATTTTGATGATGGTTTTTGTTAATAAAATACAATGTATTTTTAATTATTGACACAATGAAACCAAAAACTTAAAGGCAAATGTTTTCAAATTTTTGCTTGAAGACTTAAAATAATAAATCTGACATTAACACATATCTTATTAATAGTTAAGGTAATATATTTACAAATTTAAATAATAATATTTGGAGTATATTAGTATTATATTCATATTATTTTTAAATATTATTATGATTGAAATTTAAAGTTAAAAATCAAAAGGTGGTGAACTTTGAGTTGATATCTCACTTAAGTGGAAGCGATTCCAAACAGTGGATGAAAAAGAGCTCAACCTACATTATTTGAACCAATCCCACCTTTCCTATCAATATTTGAGGATGATACTTTACTTTTCCTTTCCACCGAGATACAAAAATGGCCACCTTTTCGAACAATCACTGAGTTTATCTCATTCACCCTCCAAAATGTGGGAAGAACTTTTACACAAAGTGGAGTTTTCTTGCCAAATTTGTTTGAGTTCTCTACTAGTTTATCTAGTTATAAAATCAATTCCTTATGTACAAGTAACATTTCATTATGATCAAATGAATTTGCAGGGTGATTTTCACATGGTTTTCATACCTAATGTTTTACCTTTTCATGACATTAGAGGGTTTTTTGTACTTGCGAGTGTTTGTAGGGTTTTTTTGGTGGACAAATAGTCCTATAGCAGTTTACAGTAAATCCTTTTGCTACTTAGGCTCATATTTTAAAATTGGGCGTAATTTTTCTGCTGGTACTAATAGGGATATTGATATTCTTTCTAGAGGTTGCATTCTTCATCGAGTGTTTTTGTTGCTCTATAGATTAAGCCTATAGGATATTTGTAGGTTTCTACAGAACTGTGTATTCTCTTGTAGTATTCATAAAGGATTGCCATTCTCACCAAAATAACTTCTTGAAATTTTATGGAAACATGATAATTCATGGAGGAGATACTGGTGTTGATAAATAAGGTTTCTATTGTGGTTTTGGTGGAAACAAAAAGCATCTGAGCTATTATAGGGCTAGAAATGATGGACAGTGAAGGAGAACTTAGCATGTGATGCATGATGATGGAGGTATTAGATGTTTGGATGTCCATAGTGCTTGTATTGCAAATAAACCATTCAACCTATATATTTTTCTTGAAATTGGGATATCCTGTAGCATTGCAATAATTTACTCTAGAATTTAATGGAAGCTAAAGAAAACGAATGGTAAATAATTGATGTTTGTGTTGCATGTGTGTTATATTATTTCCATGACTAGCTCTAGGAATGAAGGCGAGGGGTTAGAGGGGGGGCAGTAAGTCCCCCCTTCATTGTGTCAAGCATAGCAAGGGGATCACAAGGGGGCGATAGTCCCCCCAGTCCAAGGAAACAGCCCGAGAATCGTTTTTTGGACCCTATGTTAGGTACGTGGACCTATCTATGGTTTCTTGCATGGATTTCACACAAGCTTTTGGGCAAGATGGTTTTCTGTCAATGTTCTTTTATAGATCTGGTCAAGGGAACTATGGTTATGTTATAATCCAATGTTAATGGATTGGGTTTTATGGATGCTTTGACATGTACTTATATGTATTGTAACATTGAAAGGAATATAATGAAAAATCAATCTAGTAGTCCCAATTTTTGGATCCAGGGAAAATTTTCCTTGTATATATATTTTATGTTTTATGCTCTAGCCATTGTTTATTTTATGTTCTTAGAATTCGTAAGCAGGTAATTTATGTACACAGTTAAAACCTAGATTTAGTATCATAGTTGTTTCAACTTCAACAGGACGCCTTTGTGTTATCAGGAAATCTAGTGTCTATTTAGAGCTACTAGTCCCACTAAGATGGGTAGCTATCTTAGAAACAAAAAAACTAAAGTTACTTTCATTTTCCTTTATGAGAAGTCGATAGGAGAAGAGCAAAGAATACCAACCTCAAACTTTCGCTTGGTTCCTTGGTTGTTCCTTCTCCCCTTCGACACATCTTTGTCACTCCTTCCTTGCTTACCCGCTTCAAAGAATACCTATAAATTCAAAGAAGCATAATACCTTCAAAGTACTAGGATCTACAATTATAAACAATATAGGACTAGATATATATTGACCACAAAAATGCATATATCATCAAACATACAAGAATGTGGAGGAAAACTCGAATAGCTTTATTGATAGAAAGAGTAGAAGAGAGGATTACAACCCATTGATCTGACCCAACATCATCCTACCAGCATGAAAGCCCTACTTCACCTCATGAAAAGCTTAGATCACCCAACACTATGATGTTCCACCAAGAAACCAACAACACTTCCTTACAAGATACAAAATTCTAGCCTCTGGATCTCTGGGATGAGGG